>CAUYRT010075717.1:0-11954 GCA_963574885.1 Lepilemur ruficaudatus
ATGCCTGTAGTCCCAGCTACTGGGGAGGCTGAGGCAGAAGGATTGCTTGAGCCCAGGAGTTTGAGGTTGCTGTGAGCTAAGCTGATGCCACGGCACTCACTCTAGCCCGGGCAACAGAGTGAGACTCTGTCTCAAAAAAAAGAAAAAAAATAAAGGTAGTGAGGGGTGAAGTCTGTGGCTATAAGGAGGGACAGTGTTCCAGGCAGAAGGGACAGCAGTATGCAGCCAGTGGAGTCCTCAAAAAACAGCGAGGAGGCCTGGGGCCTGGGGGCTAGAGCAGGGCCAGTGGGAGGTGTGGGGAGGGTGACAGGGAAGCTAAGCAGATGAAAGGAAAGAAGGCAGAACATGCTGGAGCTTCACTCTAAGTAAGGAGCCCCTGGAGGGTTTGGGGCACAAGAGTGACATGACATGATGCTCTTATGCTCTCTTTTTTTCTTTAGACACAGGGTCTCACTCTGTCACCTAGGCTGGAGTGCAGTGGCATCATCATAGCTGACTGCAGCCTCAAACTCCCAGGCTCAAGGGATCCTCCTGTCTCAGCCTCCCAAGTAGCTGGGACTACAGGTGTATGCCACTCTGCCCAACTAATTTTTTTATTTTTTGTAGAGATGGGGTCTTGCTATGTTGCCTAGGCTGGTCTCAAACTCCTGGCCTCAAGCAGTCCTCCCAGTTTGACCTCCCAAAGTGCTGGGATTACAGGTGTGAGCCACAGAGCCCGGCCTGATGCTCTGTTGAAAGGATTCTACATGGAGAATACATTGTACAGGGGGAAAGGAGGAAACAGGAGACAGACCAGTGGGAAGACAAGAATCTAGGCTACTAAGATGTTACTTAACTGGCTGGTACCCTTGGAGGTAAAGAGAAGTGTCGCCCATATTTTGGAGGTTGCTAATGATCTGATGTAGGATGTGAAAGAAAGAAAAGAATCGAGGATGAATCCAATGTGTTTTGTCTGAACTACTGGAAGAACGAAGCTGCTATTTGCTGAGATGTAGAAAAGTGAGGGGGCCCAGCATGGGAAGGGTGGGGTAGAAAACAAGGGTTTGGTCAGGAATATTCTAAATTTGAGATGCCTGTTAGACACCCACGGGGGGATGGCCATATGCATCCGGAGTCCAGAAGACAGGTCTAAGTTGGAGACACAATATTGAGTGGCATCAGCTACATACACCACTCTTTCTAAACAATCACATATTCTAAGCTCCAATGGTAAGTAACGCGTTCTAGTCAGGAAGATCTAGATTTGTAACAGTACATTTTTCTAACATTAAGATAATCTGTAAGCCAGTAATATGTAAAAGCATGATGGTTTTAAATAAACCATCTTCAAATAAAACTGTGGGTGCAATTTTTCAGCCAGGACAGCATACCCCAATAATACTGTGAAGGTCAAATTAGGCAGTTGGTAAGCTAGATCCAGGAATAACTAGCCTCCTCCACCCACACCTCCATGCCTTTGTGTAAGAAAGGATCCATGAAATCGGACTTCATCAAAATTAAAAACTTTTGTTCATTAAAGGACATTTATTAAGAAAGTGAAAAGACAACCTACAGAATAGAAGAAAATTTTGCAAATCATATATCTGGTAAGAGTCTAGAATCCAGAATATATAAAGAACTCTTCAAAAAAAGACAAGCAGCCCAACTAAAAAATGGACAAAGGACTTGAATAGACATTTCTCCAAAGATACAAAAATGGTAGCAAGCACCTGAAAAGATGCTCAACATCAATGGTCATTAGGGAAATGGGAATCAAACGACAATGAGATTCTGCTTCAAACACACTGGGATGACTGTAATCAAAAGAATGAAAAATAACAAGTGCCAGTAAGGATGTGGAGAAATTTGGGCCCTTGTGCATTACTTTTAGGAATGCAAAATGGTACAGCCAACATAGACAACAGTCTGACAGTTCCTCAGAAAGTTAAACATAGAATTACCATATGACCCAGCAATTCCACACCTGACTTCATACCCAAAAGAATGAAAAACAACAACTCAAAGAGATACGTGCACAACAATGTTTATAGTAGCACTATTCCCAATATCCAAAAGCTGGAAACAATCCAAATGTCTATTAAAAGATGAATGCATAAACAAAATGTGGTATACACGTATGATCAATATTATTCAGCCATAAAAGGAATGAAGTACTGACACATGCTACAACATGGATGAACCTTGCAAGCATTATGTTATGTGAAAAGAGCCAGACACAAAATATCACGTACTATATGATTCCATTTTTATGAAATATCCAGAATAGGTAAATTCACAGAGACAGAAAAAAAGAATGGTTTTTGCCAGGAGCTAGGGGAGAGGGAAGAATAGGGAGTGACTGCTTAATGGGAACAAGGGTTTTCTGGGGGGTGATGAAAATATTTTGGAACTAGATAGGGGGGTAGTTAAACAGCATCATGAATGCTCTAAATGTCACTGAATTGTTCACTTTAAAATGGTTAATTTTATATTATGTGAATTTCATCTCAATTTTTTTTTTAAAAAATCTAAAAATTAGAAAGGATCAATGAAGAGTTTTGAAAAGCAAATGTCACAGGAAGACCTGCCTCTAGCTATTCTCCCATAAGTGCTCAGAAATAGGCCCTGGGCATCTCTGATACAGACTCTAAGTGAACAGAAGAATCTTCTTTATGCCAGAAGAGCCAACACTTTCCCAAAATGCAAGCATGGAAAAAAGGTGATTGTTTTCCTGATTTACATCTATTGCATTTATACATTCCATTGCTTACCATGTTTGAAGTGTTTTGAAAATAACTTATAACCAACTAAACAGAATAGGCTGACTCCTTGTTTACCAGGAAGAGAATGAAGGGGACTGAAAGGCAGAATGGAGCAAACTGTGCCTTTGAAAGCAGCACAGACTGTACAGGGAGGGATGTGGCTGCTATTTTCAGCCTTGTGTGGGTGTGAGGATAACAGGCCTCTGGAAACAGCTGTTTAACAACAGACTGTGAGAGTCTCCCAGGACTCAAAGACCCACCCTCTCCAGTGAACCAAGGGAAAGTTCATGAGAGCTGGGGGAGTTCAATGCATTTTGAAAAATCTGAAATGGGGATTCAGCACCCGGGTTTGAATGAGCCGCAGGATTTAGCAAGGTTTGCCGCCTCTGTTCAAAAGAACAACTCCAGGAAACTGAAAAGCCAAACCAGAAACAGACATGATGTACTTTCCGGAAGAATGACTGCCCTCAAAGCCACTTCTGCAGGGATCCAGCCTCCCTCTGGGGGCTGACAAACTGCCTGCTGCTGGAAGAAAACAGGCTTGGGTGGAGGGACAATTGACTCCTGTGCAAACTTTTGTTTCAGCTTCCAGCATCAAAAGCAAACTCTTTGTTACGATGAAGGAAAGAAGATGGTTTGAAGACTGAAGTTGCTTTCCTTTTTGTTTTCATGAAGCCTGATATACGCTTTTCAAAGCTTGTCCCCATGCATTGGACAGTAAAAACAACCCATTTCCACCCAGCTACAGAGAACACACTATAAATAGGACCCAAATGGTGGTTCACGAAAAGCTGGGTGACAAGTTGAACCATATCTTTTTGTTTTTCTTACAAAAACCTTATGTCCTAGACATAATGAGAGTAAGGAAGAAGACTTGTAATTTAAGGCATAATTAAAAGTGCTATATATTTAGACAAATTCTGGTGAACATTTTTAGTATTCATTCAACACACATACATATGTATTTATTGCTTACAGCATGTTAGGCTGCATGCTAGGTGGGGGAATACACTGGTGAGTAAAACAGACACCTCTGCCTCAGGGAGCAGGTGACACATGGAAGAATATAGACAGCTATTTACCCAGTTTGGGGCTGAGAAGGAGGGGGACATTTTCCATCAATCAAGTTCAAGGTCTCATTCTCCAATCTTTTCTGTTCTAAAATTAAACTCTATCCATGATTAAATACAGTTGGGACCACTCCCTAGGAACATGGGCCCCAAAAATCATCAGAAGAAAATAGTCTAATTATACATTTTCCAAGGTCAGGAAGATTCAGAGTTAAATAATGGCAATGGTCCAGGCTGCACTAGAACTCAGACTTTCAGGTTCTTACTTCATTCTCAGGTTCTCCACCCTGGATCTCCTGCAAACACTCCTAGAACAAGAACACACACAGATCCTCCCAAACAAACAGTAACTTACAGTTAAATTTAATGAGAAAATTAGCAGCTGATCCCCTAGAAAACTGTGAAGTCTGCACAGAACTAGCCCTGCTAAAAAAAGCACTCAAATTATATAACTAAAATACATGCAATTTATACAATCAAATGGGAATCCGGGGAGTTCCCAGTAAAATCTAGTTTCTTGACCACAGCTAAAGCCTTCCTCAACGACAACAGGTACCACTTTTTCTTTTGCATAACTAAAAGGAATAGTTTTCTCAAAACAAAGGGATAGTTTGCCTCAAATGCAAATCCACATCTCTCAGGTAGCAAAATACATCCCCCAACATCTAGCCACCCATTTCCTCAGTATTTGCTCTTCGAGGCTCCCCAAAGCTATAATTAAAGTCCAGTCCTAACCAGGATCACCTTGTTATTCTGGTTCACAAAATTCGTGGGTGGTGCAAAGCTGAGTGTGGGTTGGGGGCATGATCAAAATAAAGCTTGACAAGCTGGATTCAAGCAGCAATGCTACTCGGATGACAGAAAACTGCCAGCTCAGGGTTCTTCACTTCAGCTGGAAAATATCAACCTCAAAGGGATCAGACTGGGAAGCTGTCACCTAGCAACCATGCATAAGACTTGAGGTCTAAATTGACAGTAAATTCCATAGAAATAACAACTTAATGGACAGGCCACAACTTTTAGGCTTATGAAATAGGGCTCCCATCCTCTTCTAACCTTTCTTATATTTAGTTTCTTTCAATAACAACATTATAATAGTCGTTTGAGGACATTTTTCTCTCTCTTTAACACTTGAGAAATAGAAAGCATTTTCTACATCTTAGTATTAAGTTAAAATATTGAATATTTGGGACAGGGCAGTGGAGAGGCCAGTCGGGCAACAGCCAAATAGTTTACCACAGTGAACAACTGACCTTCCTAAATGTCGATTTCGGGACTCTAGGAGAGCTCTGGGACCGGGTTGCATGGGCTGCAGAGGCCTCATTCAAAACAGTTTGTGTAGAAAAAAAAACAAACAAACAATAGAGACATTCAAGATATAATCTTATTTGTACAACGGGCAATAAATATGTATGATTGTCTTATTGACTTTCACTCAAAATAGAACATTTATGTTTTGGAAATTGTTGGGGCCAAGGGAAAACTGCCCTGAGAGGGTTCACTGAAAAATCAACTCATGATACAGCAGATTAACGAGAGAAAATCTATCCATGTTTACTGTAACGTGTATACACGGGAACCCTCACGGGAACCCTCAGAAATGAAGATTCAAGTCCTCAGTGAGCCACAGAGGTTTGTAAAGAATGGAGGCTTGAAAGCAGAAAAGTAGATTTGGGCGGGAGACAGGAAGAAGCTTGAGCAGCCAGCAAAGGTGGCCTTGTTATGGAAGTGGACCTTTAATAGATGCTGAAGTTTTCTTTGCAGACCTTTAAAGGCATCTGGGCTGACTCTCGGTGAATCTCTTCTAGATGGGACAGGATAGACCTGGGTGCATTCTCTACAGACGTAAATTGCCCCCACAACAGACAGCTTTGCAGCGTTACTTCCATCGGTGAGACTCCTGGCAGCCACCCCAACATACATCAAAGAAACACATTTTGGGGTAAAATATTTCTAATTTCCTTCAGAATTTAGTCATATAAAGTTCCATTGGTAATAGAATGATGTGAGCTCTGAACACAGAAATGCACACACACTCTCCTGTTCTTTTAAAAAGAACATGGAATATGCCAGTGTCCAGGGTTTTCTCCTTCATCGTTTTCCTCCTCCTCCCTCCCCTCTTCTTTCTTCTTCTAATGAAATCCATCCCGAAGAAGGACCTTGCCTTTGCTGCATTTGTGTTCTGTAACAGATACTTAGCCTCTGTTGCGGAGTCCATGCAGGGAAGATTGCAAGTAGGGAGCAGAGAGCAGAATGGGGCACTGGGGAATCACCTGAACGGACACCTCACTGGGATGCCGGACAGCTTGGGGCCATTAATCTCCTTGAAGCCGCCCAGTAAGACAAGAATGATGACTGACCATTTGCATACCGGGCAGCCTTCCCGTCTGGGTCGTCAGCCTAGATTTATTCCTAGTTGTAAGAAACCCCAGAGGAGGCGATCTCCGTCCAATTTACCGTGGACAACTGTTCAGATCACCCAGGCAGCCTTCTCGATTTCTCCTTGGCTGGAGGCATGATGGTGACCAAAGACAAAGCAGGTGTGCGCAGAGTGACCTCCACTCTGTCCCTAATGGGATGATCCTGATGATTAGGGTCAGGCCTCCAAGAGGTCATGGGGCACCTTTGATAAATTTGCCTTTGATGCCTGGACATCCAGAACTTTCAGAGATGACAAGTCAGTCTGAAGAAACAAAGGCTGGTACTGTGAAAGAAAAATGGATGACATGGCAGTGCCACATCAGTGACCGTGCAGTGGGACAGAGTCAGGAAACATGCCCAGTTCTTAAAATCTTGATGCCAGATCTGCTGCTGGCAAGAGCTTTCTGATAAAGCAATTAACAGTTCTGTGCATGTATTTCTTCACCAACTCCATAATCACACCACCTATTTGTCCCAAAGGAGTGATGTCAGGTTAACCCCACAAACAAACCTTATTTTATCACTTCTTTTTTATGCTCATAAAGACTTTGTAAGATCTGTACTGGGCAAATCCAAGGCTGTCTAATTACTGGATTATGAAACTGCATTCTCCTTTATATGGTCTTCTAGACCTTAAATGACCTCATTACATTACCTGTGATTTACCAAGCACTTTACTTTTAAAATAATTCTCATTTAACTTCCTCAACAAACTTGAGTGGAAGATCTTTTTAACAACAGTTAACAGATGAGTATAGTAAGGTTTACAAAGGCCCAGCCAGTGAATGTAGAGCTGAGATCCAAACCTAATTGGCCTGACCCCAAAGCCTCCAAGACAATAAGGCAAGCATCCTCCTCATTTTAATCAAGGGGAGTCTACTTTCCCCTCTTCTGTGAACAAGGACTATACTTCAAAGGGGCCTCACCACACAGGAAAAGAGATCATTGATCCTCGCCACCCAGAATAAAGACAGGACTCTCGGGTCAGACAGTGTCTTCATTATGACTGTGAAGGAGCTCAGGAAATTTCACCCCAAAATATGACTCCTTAGTATAAAGAGTATTTTGAATTAAAGGCCCTTAGAGATCAACAGGCCTTTGGAAGGGACCTTCCCTCTATCTGCATAAACCAGACCGACCCATCAAAAAGGAACAATTAACTTCCCTTTCCCCTCCCCATTATCTCAATATATTGCAGGAAAGAAAATCAAGAATGCAACCAGACCTGGCTCAAATCATTTTAAATATAAAAATACCTGTCTCTCAAGGTTCATTTAATTTGTGAAGAGAATCACTTACAAGTCAATCTGTTTCCTTGATCCATTCACCCTCCCTAGCAACCATTTACTGCCCCTAAACAGAATTACCTGTGTTCCTCATCTCCCCACTCCCCTCTAAAAGAAGTGTGTAAAAATATCTAGATCCCACTGGGATATTGGGTAATCACTCTGTGATTCTCCCCATGTGCCTAGTAAATAAACCTCTTCCTCTTATTAATCTGCCTTAATTGTGAGTTGTTCTTTCAGTGAACTTTCAGGGGAATGGGGAAGTCTCCCCTCACCCCCACAACTGCCACACACTAGCATCCAGGCACAGATATGGCATGAGCTGTCTGTAGAAATTTTTCCCCAAAGTTATCAAGCCTGCATTATGGGCTTGGAGATTGCTGAGGGTCTCTTTAGGCAAAACTTAATATTTGGTTTCTTAAAGGTGGCCTAGGAGAAATCAGAGTACTACACACAGCCCCCTTCTACTCCCCTGGAGCTAAATCCTCTCAGATCACGTCTTCGCAGGCTTGCTTTTGACCCCTCGCATATCTTTTACTTGAAGTCTTTTGGATGTAAGACACAGATGCTCCCTCAGCTTGCGAAAACAAGAAAGGTTTGATATTGGAATACACCTGGATCAGGTAAGGGAGATGGAGATGCCCAGTCTTTATTTGATTCATGGCCAGTGGGATGAGTAAAGAAAAGTGCCTTAAAAGAGAAAGGCTGTGCCCTCCCCTCCCTTTTTTCCTTGTCCCTTTCCATGTGGACACAGGTAACAAGCTAAGATAGCAGAGCAAGTTGGGGAAGAAACCTGGATCCCTAATATGTGGAGCCGCAGTACTGAGAGAGAGAGAGGATTCCTGATAGATGTTGCTCAATCAATATCCTATCAATTGCAGATGCCAATTTAGAAAGGATTCACCTGAGAATCTGCAAATCTATCCTTATTAAAAAGAAAAGTTTTATATCATTTTTTGAAATGGAGCCATGACATTCATACAAAGGTGCAAAATCAAAAGCAGACTGGAGCTTGCTGAAATTTTCCGTATCTGTGAAGCTATCATTCAGTTCAAGATGGAGAGAAGGGATGAGCAAACTGCTGCCAGCAGACTGAAAATCCGGCCTGTTTTTGTAAATAAAGTTTACGCGTCGTCTGCTGCTGCATTTGCACTACCATTGTAGATTCGAGTAATGGCGACAGAGACCTCGTGCCTGCGAAGCCTAAAATACTTATTCTCTGGTCCTTTACAGAAAAAGCTTATCGGCCTCTGTTATAGAGCATTCTGGAGCACACCAGAGGGCTCCCTCCTGGCATATACATGAACGTTATCCATCAGATTTTGGAATTTGCAAGCAAGAATTATTATAAGAACAGGAATACACAAAGACCCTCACATTTGCCATACAGGCAGGAACCTTCTACTGATTTTCTCCTTGGCTCACAGGATAGATTTTCTAGCCTCTGTTGATTTTCTCCATCTCTTTGGAGCAATCAAGCGTCTAACAGTATTAGCTTGTCAACAAGTAGCCTGCCAATGCATTGCAGAGCTTCTATTTTTGAAATTGTCTCACAAGAGTGACTAAGAATTACATACAGATGAACAGGAATGAAGAGGGAAACAGATTCCCGAGGCAGCTGCAGTCTTTCCTTTGGTCTGTAATTTTGTAATGAGATCCGACTATGGCCCGGTCCATACATTCCTCTGTTTAGGAAAGAGCCAAATAAATCAACCCAACAGCTCAATTGCAGTTCTTTTTTTGCCTAGGCAAGAACACGCACACACCCACAATAAATCACCACTGCCCAAGAAGGGCATGACCCAGAATAACAAGAAGCTTGGCCCTCTGTCCAGAACACTTTGAGGACATTGGACACGTTGGAATGGCAAGACAGCTCCCCTTAGATAGATGGCAGAGGACAGGTGCTCTCCTCAACCACAAAGGCCTGGAACAGATGCCTCAAATTCTGAAGCATTTTATCCTGTGCACCACCCCATTTATCCAAACACAGATAACCAGAGGGCCACCGTGATAGCAGCGAGGACAGCCTGGACACACAGGCAGAACCAAGACCACACCCAACTCACAAAGATGGCCTCTTGCAAAGGTTTCTGTTCATGTTTTAAGAACTCCAAAAGCACACTTATATTGGAAACAATGATTTAATGGGTAGTAGGTGCTCAGCCTAATTCTCCAGTCTATTCATTCTAGTCCCAAGCTAAAACACTCAAGCCAGAATAAAATAATGATGTTCCTGATGTCTCGGAAACCTTAAGAAACAAGACTTTCTTGGCTAGCCAAGGAAGCAAATGACACTGTGTGCCACTGTTTCGATGGGCAATCAGAGGGCAGTAAGATGTGAGCACAGAGGGCAGTGACCTTCTTCCTCTTCCTCCTGGAAGCCACAGCCTCAGTCCTCGGCTGAGCAGGTGGAGAGTTTGAGGAAGGTGTGGATATGAGGGTTCCATAGAAGAGGAAGCTGGGGTCCCCCCCATACCCCTAGTGCTCTCTGGCCTGACTTCCAACTGCCACTATCTCAGCTCTGCCTGATGGCTGTCTTTGGTGGTCCAAGCCTGCCCACCCACAACAAGCTGGAAGTGCCAGAAAATAACTCCACCACAGAAGTAGTCCTCAGCTATGACCGACCTCCCTCAACCTTTAGGAGGGAGAAGTTTAGGCACATATTCAATAATGGTATCCTGAGTTACCCAGTTGGGTTGAGCCCCTGTTGCCCACCATAAAACCTGCTTGATAAAGCTCTATTTATTGGCTTCCTTTCTTTACGTATCTCATTTTCCCACTCCCAAGCCAACGCTTCCTGGAGTGACCCCTCAAATAAGTGACTTGCATTCAAATCCATGGCAAAGGGACTTCTGAGGAAACACAAACCAAGGTAGGGGGGCCTATGAAGGTACCAGTCCCAAGGGATGTGGGCAGATAGCCAACTCCTCCATCATCCAGGCGTCTCTAGTCTTCACACATGAACCTACATCCCTGCCCATCTCAGCAAGGGTCTTGCAACCCTTCAGTGCCACTTGGCAGAGCACTGAACTGCAGTCACTAAAGAAGCCATTTAAGAAATGTGCTTGACTAGATGTTGTGAATAAGGTAGTGGGTCTAAATAGAGCCCATGACTGTTACTTTTTGGCAATTACACAATGCACTGGAAATGCAAATTGAGTGCAATAAATTATTGCCTAGTTACTCTCACCCGGTTAGGGAATTCTAATACCACTTTCTAATTTTCTCTTTCTCCCCTCCTCTTGTTTTAAAGGCGAGGTCTCTCTATGTTGCCCAGGCTGCTCTTGAACTCCTGGGCTCCAGCAATCCTGCACTTGGCCTCTCTCTCTCTCTCTCTCTCTCTCTCTCTCTCTCTCTCTCTCTCTCTCTCTCTTTCTCTATCTTTCAGACAAGGAAGCCATGCTATTCTTGCTTCAACAAGAGAAGAGCCAGTTCCCTCCATGACCCTCACTCAGGTATTAGGGGGTTGTCAGCTGCGATGAGCATTTGTATGCATTCCACTTCTCAGCTCCCGTCCTACCTCCAAATCTGTGCCCTGCCATTCCTGTGTGACCTTGGACAAGTTACTTAAACTCTCTCTGCCTCAATTTCCCCATCTGCACATCAGGGGTAGTAATCATACCTTCCTCATAGGGTAGTTGCAAGACATAAATGAGTGCATAGTGCTTAGCGCAGGGCTTGGTGGACCATAAGCCCTTCACAAATGTTACCAGTTGTTATTACAAACTCTCTGCTTGCTTCTTTCTCTTCAAGATGGAACTCGTTCTTGGCATTTCCATTCTCTTTAGTAGAAGCTCTCTCCCCTAGGTCCTTTCCCCATCATGACCACCCTCAGGGCATAATAATGCCCAGAAAAATTCAGAATAGAGAAGCCACATTCTGGGCTACTCAGGAAACCCTGTGAAGCCCCTGTCAGTGGAAGTAAAACCATTCCCTCATTTTTGCTGCAGCGTTCCAGTTCCCTGTGAGTAACTTCTGCTTGGGGGACACGCATGCATATGCACACACACACACACAACAGTAATTCGCAAAAACTAGCGAGCCTCAATCCCCTAGGGGACAACTGAATTTGGTCCTCTCACCCACAATGGAAATGGCAACATATTCTATTACTACACAGAAGGTGGGTTCTCTGTTCTCATCCTCCTGCTTCTAGACCATTGATCTTAGCACCGAGGAAACCGAGCCTACATATAGTAGTGCCACCTCAAACAGCAGTGGCATTTACCTTTAATTTCTACTTTTCAAAATTAATTATACAGCCGGGCGCGGTGGCTCACACCTGTAATCCCAGCTTTCTGGGAGGCCGAGGCGGGCGGATAGCTGCAGCTCAGGGGTTTGACACCAGTCTGACACCAGCCTGACTACAGCGAGACCCCGTCTAAAAGTCTCGAAAAAAAAAACATAGTAAAGGCAAAAAAAATACACAAAAC
>CAUYRT010075718.1:0-40346 GCA_963574885.1 Lepilemur ruficaudatus
GTAAGCCCCTGAGGATTATATTTTTAGTGTCAGATCTCGTGACAAGGCATTGGCTTCTATAAGGATCAGCAGTCTCACAAATTTAAATTGATTGAAGTAATAAGAATACCTGGCAAGGATGCAAATCTAAAAGAGAGAAAGGGCTGAGATTTCTAATCATACCACTGATGCCTTGGAAGTGTGTTAACAAAAAGAGAAAGCTTGCTACCCCATAAAGCTTATGAAGCACCTTATTCTTTAATGTGACCTAAATTTTTCATCTTGATTTACTCTATCAGTTATTAGTACTATTTTATCTTTTGTATTTTTCCTATTTCCTATTTTTAAGACTTAATTCACTCGTGACTCTTGATCGCCCTTGTTGCCTGATCTGTCATTTTCCGTTTTGCTCCTATGCAAGTCAAAGGCTTCTGAAACAATGCTATTTCAGCCACAGCTTCAAAGTCACACATGCAACTTCTTCCTGCGCTGTTGGATTTTCGTGATAGTACATCAAATTATGCCAGAATACAGATTCTAAATGTGGCTCTTTTGGCAAATAGTTATTACAGTGTAGTGTAGAAATTCACTTTGCATCTAAGTCTACCACTAGGCAAAAGCAAATTTTAAATTATCAATAGGTGTCCAGTGATCAGATAAAGGGTGAGCTCATGTACCATATTAACTGCAACAGCAGGTACTAGGAGCATTCTGCAAAATGAAGCAAGATGTTAAGGAGCCTGGAGCAACAAACTCAGTAGGCAAGTTCACTTAGTAACTTGTACATTCAAGTGCAATTTATCTGAGAACAACCATGTGCACCTCGAGTATAGTCCATTCTTTGTCTTTCACCAGGGTAGGGAAAGGTTGGTTAAATTGAATATTCTGGTTAACTACAGTATTAGAAAAATTAATTTGTAGAAAGGGATTTCTAGCAAGCCAAAAATCTAGTTCTGGTCTCAGCATCCAGAGATGCCTGGAAATTGGCCTGGTACTGAAGTTATCACTCAGAAATGTTCTGGAATAGTTCTGCATCAATTCCACAGACCCAGTGGGGAGGCCAGCATACAGGAAATCCGGAACAGCAGACAGAGGCTGGGAGCAGAGCCAGGACTGAGGCACTCAAGGAAGAGCGTGGTCTCAGGCACTGACCCTGCCTTTGCACACCCCTGAACGTGAGTGCCTCCCTGAACTGTGCACTTTAGGCTCTTGACTTCCTTTGCCCTAGTCCTGGCCCTCACCTGGAGAATGTGAACAGGCAAACAAAACCTGAGTCTGTACCCAGTGACGTCGTCACACTATGCTGATGCTTCTCTGACAGCTCAGACCTCATGGAAAGTTTGGGGATCTGGGAAGCCTTGACCTTTGTCTTGGAGCATGTTGTACTGTCTGATTTGTGTAGTTACCTGCCTGGAGGTAAATTTCTGTATCCTTTGCTTTACGTCCTGTATCTTTTCACTGTGTCTCTTGGTACCTTTCCATCAATTACATCATTGTCCTGCAGTATCATCTATACAGTATTTAACTCTAAAATAAGATTCAAAATCAAAGTACAGAAGGAAAATCAAGGTTAGCATTGTGAACAGCAGTGATTGTCCCTCAGGTGTAAGGAGTTAGCAGACAACTGCAGATCTATGGGAAGAAGGCTAGGTAAACTAGGTTATTCTCTGCATTCACTTAGCATTCTGGTCATTGGCCATTTGAAAGTTTTTTAAATAAGTTTTTCTCTCTTTTTTTTCTTTACTTCTTATATGCTAAAAAAAAAAAAAAGAAAGAAATCAACATGTTACTAGGTCCAAATAAAAATGAGTAAAGCAAATACCAACAAAGAAACAATATTGTTGTTCACATGCAAAGAGCAATGTAGTTCTTCTACCTAAGGACAGCTGACCTGAATGTCTAAGGGGTCTTCTAGGGTTCTGGTTATCTATTGCTGAATAACCTACCCTAAAATTCTGTGGCTTACAACACCCCTAGATGTCCTCCTACTTCAAGGTCAATTTTTTTCTCCACCACTTATGCAGTTATCTCCTTCTAGGTCAAATTTCTAAAGTCTGGAGTGCCTCAGTTGCTTTGTTCAGGGCCTAGTCTCTCCTGTACTACAAGTTCAATCCCTAAGTGTTCCCATGCATCAAAAAATCCGTATAGTAATATACTCCAAGTTAGTATCTCTAGTCTGAACTTCTCTTGGAAACTTTAGGCTCATGTTTCTCGCTGCCCATTCAATGGCCAGAGAGATCTTAAAACAGAAGCAAATCATGAAATTCCCCCTTCCCTTGTTTAATCAGAGATTACTCATTACTCATTATCTTTTTTTCTTTTCTTCTTCTTTTTTTTTTTTTTTTTTTTTTTTTTTTTTTGGCAGAGACAGAGTCTCGCTTTGTCGCCCAGGCTAGAATGCAGTGGCATCATCATCGCTCACCATAACCTCAAACTCCTGGGCTCAAGCGATCCTCCTGCCTCAGCCTTCCAAGTAACTGGGACTACAGGTGTGCACCACCATGCCTGGCTAATTTTTAAATTTTTTGTAGAAACAGGGTCTCACTATGTTGCCCAGGCTGGTCTTGAACTCCTGGCCTCAAGCAATCCTCCCACCTCGGCCTCCCAAAGTGCTGGGATTACAGGCATGAGCCATTTTGTCAGCCCCCCTCCCAGCTTAAAAACACCCACAGCCACCACTGCACTTAGAGCACCAGTGCACTGCTTACCACATCCCAGCCCTATGTGACTTGGCCCCAGCTACATTCCTCAGTCATTTGCTTGGATTCTTTCCCTTTGCTCCTGCCTTCTTGGCACCTCCCTTTTCCCCTCTGCCTGGAACACTCTTGTTCAGCTGCCTCAGCCTCACTCTCAGGCTCCAGCTTAAATGACACCTTGTCACAGTCTTGTGACCACCTACCCTACCCTCATAGCTTCACAACATCTCTCATTAGCTCGTTTATTGTTTGCTTATCATTGTCTGTATTCCCCTCTAGAAACCAAATTCCATAACTTCAGGGTTAGTTTTATTATATGGCATATTTGGATCTTGCTCCAGGGACGTGGCATATATTTAAGTGACACAAAGGCCATGAGGGGCCCTGCTATCTTGCTTGTTGTGACATCCCAAATGCCTGACACAGGGCCTGGCTCCTAGTTAGTGTCCAATTAATATTTTCAGTGAAATAACAAATGAACTAATGACTCTGGAGCTATGATTTTTAAAATCTTGGGAGTCGTGGGCAGCTTACAAGCTGATATTACATCTGTTCTGCTCTCAATAGTTATGTTTTTATCACATAAAAACTCAAAGCATATTGTTCAAAGCATGAGAGATAATGTCTTTATTTTATTTTTAAAAATCAGTTTAGTTTTGTAATCATACTTGATTAAATTATATACAAAATTTTAACTACATGCATGAAAAATACAAGAAAATAAACCACCCATAATCTCACCTTTCAGATGGATAATGTATTAAACATATCATTTACTATTTTGTTTTGAAATTTTTGAAATTTTGAAATTTTTTTTCTGCCCTGTAGACATTTCTCAGTATGGAATTTCAGCTAATTTTATATAATTTTTCCCCAGAATCAGAAAATAAAGAACAATATTCTAACAACTGGCAATAGTTTGAGAAAGCCTGGAGGACCATTTGGACGCTTTTAGATCTTTACTAGTCTACTGGAATAAATAGTGTCACTTAAAGATATATAACCAGTTAATAAACAAAACATTACCCTTAGAATCCAGAATTGTTTGCACATATCACAAAAGTTTGATAACTAGATCAGAAGCTTGAATCACTAGAGTTGAAAGTTAACGTATATCCTTCCTCATTCAATGAATGACTTGAACAATCAACAAATGCTTACAGAGCATCTGCAGTGTAGACATTGGACTCTGGCAACACAGCAGTGACAAAAGTTGCTACCTTTCCAGAGCTTGGTCTAGTCGGAGAACAATAGATAGGGCAGTAGATGTTAAGTAGGTAGGCAAGTAGATGATAGATAGATAGAGAGATAGATACATAATTGATAAATAGATAGATAAATAGATATGGTATGTTTGATGATGACAAATGCTTTGGAACAAAACATGGCCTGCCATAATTTTGAAGGACAATGGACAGCTTGTAGTTTTAATTTTTCATTGGAGTTATCAAGGAAGGCCTCACTAAGACCTGAAACAGGTGAGGGAGCCAGACATAGAAATATCTGGGGGAAAAGTGTTCCAGGCAGAGGAAACTCCTACTGCAAAGGTTCTGAACTGGGAAGGAGTCTGGTTTGTTTTAGGAAAAGTGCAAGTCAGTGTGGTTAGAGCTGGGTGAGCAAGGCAAGAAGTAATAGATTATGTGGTCATGGAGGTGTCAGGTTATTCAGGGCCTTAGAGGCTATTATAAGGATTGTGGATTTTACATTGAGTGGAACAGAAATCTATGCGAGGAATGGGGGCTTGTGGCTGATATCATCTTGCTTAATGTTAACAGGAACCCTCTGGCTGCTGCTATTCAAGGAATAAACTGAGGGTTAAGGGGAGGAGGAGGAAGAAGAGTCAGGAGGGCCCAACTATATTCCAGGACAGAAAAAAAGACTTGGATGGGGGGAGATATATTTTGATGGTAGAACTTATACTGGTGGAGGATTTGGAGGTGAGGTATGTATGGACCACACCAATGTCTTAGGCCTGAGCCACTGGAAGGACAGATTTGCCATTTACAGACAAAAAGGAGACCATGGGAGCAGGAGCTTTTGGGGCAATATTTGGACCATCCAAGCAAGAAAAGTTTTTTTTTAAGCAACAAAAATATTTAAGAAATGTCTGGGAAATAGTCGTTTGGCTACACTAAAAGGGAGAAGGTGGGAAGCAAAGTGATTAATGGAGACAAGTGGGGGCCTTAAATGCTAGGACAACTCACATACAGGGTAACTTGAGTCTGTTCAATTACTGGATGTATTTCTTTTAAAAGGGTCTCTAAGCAGCCATCAGAGGGATTTGACACTCCCTACCTACCTCTGTAGAATAGCTTCATAGAACAGATCAATTCACTGAGCAATAAAATACAGGTCTACAAGCTTTAGAACGTGTTCAATAACAAGAAAGTAATTACTGATTTTTCTCTTGAGAAAGTTATTTTCTATCCTCATCAAATATTTCCCCAGATGTCTACAAAATTGGAAGACAAGAGGACACAGGATTCTGCAGCAAGCACTAACCAGTTGTCCACTGACAACCACTGAGCGAAAACGTAAAAGTTAGATGTGAAATCCCCACAACAGGGCTCGACAGAAGCCAACACTTGGTGATTTTTTGTTAACTCCCTTGTTTAATATACAATTATGAGGCAGTCCTTCCCTCTACACCTTACCTTTTTAAAAAAACAATAAATAAACAATTTGTTTGACAGGCACTTGGATATATTATTTTTCTAAATGCATGAGTGATGTCCACAAAGCATGAACCTCAGCTGAAGACGTTACTAGGATTTCAACTAATAACCTGCATCTGTATTTGTTTTGATCACGAAGGAGCTCGAGGATGAATACCAAACCCTTCTAATGATCTTTTCTCCCAGGTTTCTTCTCATATAACTTCTGTAAAAGGGACACATAGAAGTAAGTACCGAGTAAGGCAAAAATGAACATAGCCGCTCACCACCAAAGCAGGCGCTTTCCAACAAGCTGCAGCTGAGATCACAGGGAACCCATGAGATCAGTGGGCCTCAACTTTAGATGCACATTTGAATCTTGTGAGGCCTTAAAAAAAAAAATACCCAAGTCCCAGACCCAGTGCCAGAGATTTTGATTAAATTAGTATGGGAAAAGGGTGGCCATAGTTTTAAAGCTCCCCACGTGATAATAATGTACACCCAGGACTGAAACTATCACATTAGAAGAAGCTATGAGCATAGCCTGTTTTGCGAGGAATTTCAACACTAACAGAAAGAGAGGATTCGAAATAATAATACTTGGTAATCCTATAGGCACGCTGGACCAAATTCTCATGTGATAGAAAAAATCCAGGGAAGGGGATTAGAAAATTCAAGCAACAGGCATGTTTAAATTTTAAAGAGATAAACGATCATCTTTTTATGGCAGTATTATACCTATCCTTCCCACACATCCCTCCAGAATCCTGTCAAATTAATTTTCTCTTAAATCCCATATAAGCAGTTGATGTTCCCTGCCAAATTCTTAAATATGCACAAAAAATCCATTGTGTCCCTGACCGTTGCCCAGAACAGTTCCTTGTCTCAGCAGCCAGCTCCTTCCACACATGGCTGGTGACCCAGAGAACTGGGTATGAGCTGGGGGACTGTTCTACAGCAAACTCTGGCTACCCAAGGTGTGTGGGGGGCTGGGATTCAGCAATTCCATCTTATAAAGCAAAGATGAGCAGAGCTCCACTAGAGTATCTTGAAAATGGAACAATATTATGCAACAACAATAACAATTTCTCCGTAGCCCAAGCTCACCCACAGGAGACTTTTTAGCTGTTACACAACTGATGGCTTTTGAACAGCCGGCCTCGTGATGCCCCATATAGGGAAATACACAATCCTCAATAGCCTTTCAATGCCCTCAGAGTTAGATTTCTGGGCACCTATTATGCACATACTGATCAGCTTCTGCAATGGATACAAAATGTAGTACTTGGGCCTGGTTCTCAATTGTGGGTTTGTTGAAGCAGGGATGAACACACTAAGGCTTTGACATCCAAGCTCCAAATGAGCTACACAGACAAATGATGTTAGAGGCGTTCAGAACAGACCACCAGGGGCAGAAGTCATTAAATGAAAATTAGACCAGATCTTGAAATGTAGTTAGGATTTGGTGGAAGGAGAAGATAGCCAGGCAGCAGGGATTCCTGTGAGCAGAAGTGCTCTGGCAGGAGCAGAGAGTGCCTGTAGGTCGGGGGGTGGTGGAGGGGAGGGCAGCTGTGTAGAGATGTGATTCAAAGCTGAAGCAGTTCCCCTTAGAAGTGACTCTCCACATGTGTGCTGCTGTCACATTTCATTAATGGGAAAAATATAGCTTTGCTACCACTGAGGAAAGCTATTGTTCCCTTAGTGACAGCATACAAGCTGAGAGAGTTGTACAAAGCAGTACAAAGCAGGTCTGAAACTTTGTGACCTACAGGGCAGGCCAAGTCTGCAAGAAAGATGGTGTCACTCTGGAACCTGAAAGAAGGTTTTCTTTGAAGTACACAAGAGAGCATGGCCCCGGTGCCAAGCCCAACCTGCAGGCCAGTGCCGAAGAAAGGCCAAGAGGATGAGGGGACCAAGCTACCGGTGGCCGCTTTGATGGGTGCAAGACGGGTTGTGTGGTGGTGATTGCTGGCTGTTTTTGTGTGATTCCAAGTCTTTTAATCCCTTCAGGCATGCAGTAAAGAATTCTAGTATTTCAAAGAACACTGTGAATATAAAAATGAAAAATACTTGAGAATCTCCGGATAGGGAAGTTGGGCTGTATTTTGTAACAGTGACACTGGGGAGTGACTGATGGCTTTCTAACAGAAGAATGACTTTATGGAAAAAACATGGCAGGAAGAAATATCTTGCAGTGAAATGCAAATTAGGATGAAAGGAGAAGAGCGTGTACAAGCAAGGATAAGTTTATTTCAATTCTCCTAAAGTTTCCATTTTGAAAAGTAGGAAAAAGGCATATGATTTTCTACTTTTCAAAGAAATATCAAATACCCCATCTTATATTTACAAAAAGAGTAATGGAAGTAAAAACTAGGAAGTATTTTCCCCAAAGAAAGTGTTCATATATTATTTCACCTTTACTTATTTTTCCTTTGTTTCAACTTCATAACATTTCAGCTGTGTGGCATTGGTCAAACTGCTCAACCTCTATAAACCTCACTTTCGTGATCTATAAAATGAAGAAAACATAGCTGTAATGTCACTTCTTTGAGTCATTCTGAGGATTTAATGAAATAATGCATATAAACCACCTCTTCCTAAAAAATATGTAAAAAAAGCTTTTGATTGGACCTCCCTAGCTTTGGACAAAATACTTCATACAGCCCCAGAGTGACTTAAAATATGCCCCAGATATGAGGGTTACAATCCAATTTCATGTCTTACCATGGAAATCCTAAGAGATATCTCTAGGAAAACCTGTAGTCTATCAGGAGAAAGATTGAAAATTTAAGGAACTAAGTGACTGGATACTCACTTAAGAAGCCAATAAATTAAAACCTCATTGTTGAATGCTTATGTGGCTCTTGGTGGCTTTGCTCAGACCTTAGTCACCACCTGTCTTCAGTGGGAAAATGGAACCTGCCTGGTATCCTTTGTAAAATACCAACATCATCCATGAGGAGAGAGGCTGAATCAACAAAGGTGATTCAGTAGCTGGTGGTGTTGCAAGACAAAGAATCACACGCTCTTTTTATACTTTCTGTGTGACCCCAAAACTGAAAACCAAGGCCAATTCATTGGAGATTCCCCTAACTGAATACAATGCCCATTTCTGCACAGACTACCTGTGGAGCGGGTTCAATAGCTCTTCTAAAGAGAGCACCAGCCACCTATTCTAGGCACTGGGGGTGCAAAAATGGAATAAAAAACATCTTGCTCTGTAACTGCCAGTGGGACATTGCACGCATGTTCTGTCAGCATTTGTCATCTTCCCTCCCAACTCTGACTTCTTCACTGTGTTCTTCATGGTCCTGTTTCTATGCCATTACCATGCGCCAATCACTCTGGCCAGAGCGGGGAGATGAGTTTTGATTCCTCCCGTTCCTCACCTTACTTCTTATAGATGTCAAGTTCTGCCTCTCTCCTTCCACAATATCTCTAGTATCTCTCTCTCCCAACCATGTGAGGCTATAGCAAGAAGACAGCGTCTGCAAGCCGGGAAGAGAACCCTCACCACACCCGGAACTGTTGGCGCCTTCATCTTGGACTTCTCAGCTCCAGAACTATGAGAAATAAATGTCAGTGTTTAAGCCATGGAGTTATGGTATTTTGTTATAGCAGTCCGAGCTGAGATGCTGGGACATGCAGTCACATGGCACAGCCTCCGGGGACAGAGGAGGGAGGGGAAGGGCAGAGAGCGGAGGGGCAGACTGAAGCCATCGGGCACAGACAGCTCATAAGAGGCAAGCAGGCTTTGAAGCACGGCAGCAGTCAGCTTCACAAACCACCGCGGTAAATAATCCATCCTGTGTTACTGTCTTCTTGGAATTCTCAGGCAGCAAGTGGGAATATTACCATGTAATCATTTCCCTTTATTTCAGTAATTTAAAGACTGAAAACCTTGGAGCTTTTTTCTCCTCTGGAGACCAGAGTACACTTATGGGCCCAATAACATCTTTGCAAAACAGAAGAAACATTAGCTATATCTTTATATTACCCAGGCAGAAGAATGCATTCTAATAAGCAATTGAGTGAAACACCCTACTGTGAGTGAATTTAGTTTTCCAGAGAAACCAGCAAAAAGTCATGTTTTATTAAAATGCTTCCTAATCATAAACATATATCCGCGTCTTCACCAATACACGTTTTTAACACCACAACTCTCCAAGCCAGCAAACAACTCTGTAAAATTGTCTTTAATCCCTCACAAATGACTCAAGAGTCCCACTGAGGCTTTAGCACACATTATTTAGTAAACTGGTGAATCTGCAAAGCCAGGAGATGTGGAAAACCACAGCAACCAGGGGCAAGACTGGCAAGGTGGCCAGGTTTGAAGGACAACACTAGGAGGGGTGTGCGGCCTCCCTGAGCTCTGGATCCCCCTCCCTTTAGGCCACCCCACTGCATTTGACCCTGCCCTAACTGCACCTCTCTCTTCTGCAGACTCGGACTCAGTATAGGAACTTGCAGCCGAATGGGCTTGAAGAGTTTGCCTGGTCTCTAGTGCTTTGCTTTCAGAAAAATTATCAACATTTCATACGTGAGGAAAATGAGACCTGGGGACATTAATTGGCTTGTCCAAAGTCACAGAGCTAATAAACAGAAGAAGAATATGTAGGATGAACAAGTCTGGAGACCTAATGTACAGCATGAGGACTATAGTTAATAAAATTGTATTGTAATTGGGATTTCCATTAAATAGGTAGATTTTATCTGCTCTTGTCACAAAAAAAAATAAGATGATAGATATGTTAATTTGCTTCACTGTAGTAACCATTTTGCTATCTGTATGTATCCCATGACATCATGTTGTAAATCTCAAATACAAGCAATAAAATGTATTAAAATAAAAAAGAAAGAACTAAAACTAAAATCCTGGTCCTCCTAAGCACAATGCTGACTCCAATTTTTGCAGGGTCTGGTTCTACAAATGGGATGAAGGAAAAGGGATTCCCTATACATCTCTGACAGCAATATTTAGGGCCATTGAAAATAGCGTACCGAAACTGAAATTAATCTATAAAATTACACTCACTGATAAAGAAATTTCACATTTTAGCAAACTTATCCTTCAGAAAACCTGGTGAAATAGTTCAGGTATTGTTTTCTGTCAGCACAGCCAACAAAGACCCAGGGTCCTTTTATTCTTTCCAAGTCCTCATAATCATTAGAGAATTTGTTCATTTATTTAATGCAAAATGTTATAAGAACATGAGAGCAGGTGTCCATTGAGCAACATTTGTTATGCAGACAAAAGCCACATATGCATAAAACAAGCACAAAAGTCCTCTACTTTAGAGCTAATAAAAGCATGACATATAAAGCTTACTGTCACTTTGTTGTCATCATTATCACCATCATCATCATCTAAGTCAAGGCAATCCCACTAGACACAGACAGCATTCTCAAATTCTTTCATGGTCCCTAATGGGTTTACCTCAACCCTAACCCTAGCTCTGCACATCCTTGGATATTAAATGATGCTTGTCAAGGACCATCCCTGCTAGATAATTCTGTTATTTTCATCCTCTTTTGAACATCCATACAGATTTCCCAGGCGTTGCACCCCCCAGAGGGTCTGAGTCAGCAATCTGGGATGGAGCCCAGGCCTCAGTATGTTGTAAAAGCTCCCCTGGTGAATCTAATGCATTGAAACACAGATGCCTGGGCTCCGTCCCAGAACGACTGACTCAGAATCTCGGGGGTTCAAGGTCTGGGAGATCTTTATTTTGAAAAAGCTTCCCTGGGTGACTCAGATACAAACGAAAAAGTGAGAAATGCTCTCCTCAATTGACAGGCATAAATCTCTCCACACTCTCAGGAGACTACACTGGAGCAACAATCTATGTTAAATGAATATTTGAATGCAGACTCCAGCCATGCCCGCAGCTGACCTCCAATTGGCTTTCCAATTTGGATAAATGCTAAATTTCCTCCTTAGGGTAGCTGTTGAGTGTATTTAAATATACCACAGAGATTTCATGCACAACTCTGATGCATCTCTTCTCTTTTCATATATTCACAAATCACTTTTATGAACACTAGCTTCACACCAAATAATAAAAATGCACATTAAACAAGAACACAAACCAAGCAACAGCCTCAATTTGAAAAAGCGTTTAATTTTACCACAAGAACATTTTTTGTTCCCTTTCTTTTCATATGCTAAAATAAATCCGAATCTATTTACAAAATCTTGTGCTGAATTAAGTGAAACATAAAAGAAACAACACTCATTATTAGAAGTCTATAAATTAAAATAATAACAGAGGCAGACTTCGAACTCCATTTAAGATGGGAGCAACCTGACATTTTAAGAGGAAACACTTTCCTAGAGAACAAGTTGCCAAGCACGACGACATCTTAAAACTCCAGAGTACAAAATGTCAACACCGAAAGGATTGAGTTGGTAAAAATTGAGAACGAGTGGGGCCTGAGAAGTAAAATCCGTTTCAAACAAAACAAACTACTGCAAGATTTTGCACTTTACTGAATAGCTGCAGCACATCAGTGTGCTCATTGTTAATTCCTTCACTACAGACTCATTTCCTCTACTTTGTACAAGTCCTAACAGTGAGCTACAAAAATGTCATAAATTATGGAGTGCAAATAGTGCAAAATCCTACACTAACAGAGTGGTCCAAAGTGGCAATCATGCATTCCTCTGTTTTAAATACAAAGAAAAACATGTTTTTTGCCTACAAAGTAAAATGATGACAGTTGCAAAACATCCCAGTAGAGCTGGTCCCTCATCTCTGCTGCCAATGAAGGGAGGGGAGACACTAGGATGGGTATTAGAAAGGACACTGGTATAACCAGACTATCGCTTGATTAATGGAAAGTCCCAATTCAGTGGAAGAGCAACATCATATTTACTCCAACTAAAATTAGATCAAATCCTTCTTGTCCAGCATGTCAGTACAAAAAGCTGCTTCTCGAAGAACCAAAATGGAATGGTTGAAGTGTGAACAGACCAATACAGCAGTTGCTCTTTGCTGTGGAAACTTTTCTGAAAACAGAACCGTTATTATTCAGAACCATTATTATTCACTGTACCCACAGGGCAACACATGCTTGGGGGAAAAGGCCCACTCCGTCTCCCTCAGATGCTGTAATCATGTTGCTCCTCCTTATTAAAGATCAACTTATCTAAAAGGCCACAAAGTCCAGGTAGGTCTTACAGGATGTCTCCAGTTAGTCCCTGTGGCTCACAAGCCATGGTGAAGCCACATTAACCACAGTGACTTCCCAATAAATGGGAAGTCAGATAAATTAATGGATGGGGAACAGAGTTGGAATTCAGGCATAACAGAGAAGTTTGCACACACCAATAGTTTCTAGCTCTTCCAACCCCTAAGACTTTCTCAACGCTCCTATAAAGCAGCAAATGACTGATTTGCATTTCACACCCTCTCCCTTCCTTTGTGCTTCCTCATTGTCAGCAGAATAATACTCAAAATATGACTGACAAAAAAAAGAAAGAGGAGCAAAAAGATGCTATAATATTTCTGTCATGTAATTATCTACTAGAGACTCAAGCATCAGCTGGAGAGAAATGGCCCCTTCCCAATTTCTGCTGCTGTTGACACCTTGGAGTCCTGGAGGACAAGGCAAATTCAACATGCCTAAAACCCCATTTACCACTGATCATTCCAGAACACCTCCCTTCCAGCCACCCTGGTCTGTCAAAGTTGCCAACATTTTGCCATTAAAACCTTAGAGTGTCCCTTTGCTCCTTCTTATCCTGACATCAAGCCACATCTACTCTCCAGGTGATTTCAACTCCTTCTTCCTTCAGAGTCTCTCAGGTTGTTCCTTTCTTTTTATTTCCATTGTTTAGGCTGAGAGTCAAAGAATGAGCAGGAATTTTCCAAGCAAACATGTTTGGAAAATATTCCAAGGAACAGAGCAGTCTGCATCAAGATGCGGGTTGTGAGGGTCTAGCACGCTAGGAAGTACTAGTGACCTGATGATATTGTTGCACTCCAAAGTGGCAAGAAAGGAGTTGAGAAGAGGCTCTAGCAGGAAGGACCTTAGATCCCTGAATGAAAAACCTGAACTTTTCCCAGGAACCAGTGTTTTGAAGCCTTCAGTAATTTGACTAACACCTTATCAACATACCGCCCATATTGCTCTTATTTGCTTAATAGCTTTTTCTGTGAATTGACTTATTTTTCCATATTAATCAATTTATTTAACATTGAAATTTTAACTCGTAAACGTTTTCTTATGAAAACTTTCAAGATCTACAATAGAGACAATAGTAGAATAAATCTACATGTACTCAGCACAGCAAATATCAACCCATGTCTAACCTTGTTTCCTCCACACTCCCCTAAGCACTGCCACCGCCTGCAGCAGCACACACACAGCACACTCCCACTAAGTTACCTTCAGCAGATCAGAGACCCTGTATCTTTTCACTTATACATACATGTGTACCTCTAAAGGAGAATAGCTTTCTCTTAATATAAATACAATACCATCATCACACCTAAAAAAATTAACAGTAATTCCTAAATATCATCTAACATGTAAGACATTAAAACTTTACATCACTTTTATATATAAAAAACTGAAATAACTTGCTATAATTCTTTTGAAAAAATGTTATTAAAATTATGGCATGAGATGCTTGTAATTGGAACACTTAGTTTAACACCTGTTCTCCTTATTAAAAATGGAGATTAGAAGGTGTCAGATATACTAGTCTTACACACACACTTCCTCATTGTCAGAAGCAGAAGGATTGAAAGGGAATTTTAAAAGGAACAAATTTCTCACTGTGTAATTTAAGATTATTTAATGCCATGTCTGCATACCACTTAAATCATCTTTCATTTAACTAGAAATGTTTGTCTCACACGTCAGGAGACACTGTTACAAAGAACAGGGAATCATCCAAGAATTCTAGGCTTGACGGAATTCATGATTTGGGGAAATTGTTCTGGCAGCAGCAAGAACAGAAGGGAGCTATGGTGGAGGAAGAGATAGCCTCTTACTGTGTCCCAACTTGCTTATCAAGTTGCCTCATTACTTCCTGAGAGCTTGTTTGTCCCTAATGGGTTAATTCTAGTAGTGCTTGAATAGGGAAGCATACCTAGTCACATACCCTTGACCAAGAATAGATGTCCTCCACTGGAAAGGTTGTTTGCTTTGAGTGATGTCGCAGCTCCTGGGGGAAGGGATGCACGTGGGTGTAGGGTAGGAAGGGAACACAACGTAGCCAAGCAGCTGGCTCAAGCCTTACAGTCAATGCGGTGATCGATGCCACAGCCAGATGGCCTTCACATCCGCACCATCATCTCTTGAGCCTTCACTGTCACCCAAGCTACCCCCCTCCACCCTGCTACTTCTCCAAAGCCAGTCTTCGCTGGAAGGGGCTTTATTGCCAGGCCCAAGAGCCTCCTTGCTCATAGGCACTCTCTTCTCTGCAGAAATTACTAAGCCTTCAAGAAATGCCAAAACATAACATTTTTCAGAATATTTCTCACCTCCTCCCAACCACAGTCAAATACCTTCCATGGCTCCCCTTTCATACAGAGAAAACTTCACATTCTTTGACTTGCTTTTCTGTTTTATAGTTACCATCTTTTGCCTTATCTTTCATCTACAACTTGAATATGAGTCCCTGTGTTTTCATAGTGTTTCAATAGTTAATCGGTTCTTTCTGTGAGCAAAATACTATGCTTAACGCCAGTGCTACCAAGACGGCTAAGACAAAATCTATGTCCTTGGCAATACACAGGCCAGTGGGAGAAATAAATGAATAAACAAAGGGATATAAAGTAATGTTCCATAACAGAGGTTCCATGAGCTCAGGTGGAGTAAGAACCCACTCTTCCTGGGCATGTTCTGGGACAGCGGGAAGGACAGAAATGAGACTCCAAAGCAAGTGGGAGTCCACAAGGCAAGCAGGGAAGGAAGAGAATATCCCCAAGAATAAACCCAAGAATTCCCCAAACTTATCTTGTTTCCAAAATATTCTATGTGCTCAAACTATCTTCTAGCCAGGGGTGGCAATATGTATGCCTAAGAGTTTCAACAAAAATTTTGATCAAAACTCATAAAGGAAAAGGAAGGAGTCAAAAGAAAATAGAATCAAACTAATTTTTTTACATCTTTATGAGCTCTTGCTGTGTGGAATATAATTTAATACTGTCTCTGCCTTCAAGGTCCAATGTTTGTTTAAATGCAGTCTAGCTGAGGAGCTATATAAATATAAAAGCAAGGAGAGTTAAAGATTTGACAGTTCAATCTCACAACAGGAAAAAAAGACATAAGTAGCACATGATCAAGTGCGAAAGTAAAGGCAAACATGAGAATATTTTTTTCAAAATAAAAAGGGAAGATCACTTTACATTGTGGGTCAGGGGAATCTTTATGGATATTATAGGTATACACAGAGAAGTACAGAATATATGCTTAGTGAAAAGCAGAAACTAAGCCTACAGGACTAGTTCAGGGATTAGTAAATAAAACTGTTTGGCTGGAATAGAGAATTTGAGTGGGAATAACATGAACAAAAGAACTAGAGAAATAGGTAGGATCACTTTTGAGGATGCCATATATACCCACACATAAAAGCAATAACTACTTGTTGAGCACCTTGTTACCATAAAGATACCCAAAAGTTATATAAACTAATTCTCAGATAAGGACACAGGGGATTTAGAGAAGTGAAGAAGTTCATTTAAGGTCATCCTGGAGATATCTAGACGCAAAAGACAGATGTGGCTCCTGACCTCTGGGGCTTACAATGCAGCATCCACAGAGCTAGTAAGTGAACAAGCTGAATCCAAACTCTGGGCCCCAAAGCCCAGGCTCATCATTCACCAACACTCCTCTGTTCCTGGTTAGCACCAAGATAGGTCAAATGAACCTCACTACCTCTTCCCTTCATATCCTTTAGTTAATCTTTAATAGTGATGGCAGTGATTTCTTCTCCCAGCCTGCATCAGAATCACCTGCTGGGCCCAAGTGGACACATAGGAATAACATTTATTGGGCATCGGGCAGAAGGGATGGGTATATACATACATAATGAGTGAGATGCGCACCATCTGGAGATGGACATGCTTGAAGCTCTGTCTTTGGGGGGGAAGGAGGGAAAGGCAACGAACATAACCTAAACATTTGTACTCCCATAATATGCTAAAATAAAAAAAATTTTTTTTTTTAAAAAGAAATCAAGTAGGTGGGAGGGGGTGAGGGGGATGGGTAAATTCATATCTAATGGGTACAATGCATACTATATGTAGGATGGGAACAATATAAAAGCGATTTATGCAATCATATTGTTTGTACCCCCATTAATATTCTTAAAGAATAAAAAAAGAATTTGAAAAAAAAAGAATCACCTGCTGGGCTTTTTAAAAATGCACTCACCCACGGCCCAGCCCCAGAGACCTGAATTAAAGCCCAGGGATCTGTATTTTTTAAATATTCCACAGGAGATCCTGATGCACAGCCAGAGTTAAGAACCTGATAGATACTCCACGGTCAAAACCATGCCCCAAACTTCTTACCTAAGATGTAAATGAAATCTACACATGCACATTTTAGTTTTCTACAGGCAACCCAGATAAGTGATCTAATAATGATGCTAATAATAATAATAACATTAATACCTTTTACAGAGTGCCTACTCTGCCCCCACGCACTGTGCTAAAAATGTTTTACATATGTTTTCTGATTTACTTCTCACAAAATCCAAAAAGGAAAGAACTTTTAATATTCATATTTCTAAAGTCATGAAGCTAGACAGAAGAGCTGGAATTCAAACCCAAGAATACATTGGTGCAAAATCAATGCTCTTCATAGCCACTTCACTGTACTGCCTCCCAAAACTGAGGATAATCATTAATTCATTGAATATTTGATTGGGCACCATCTAATGCCAGGCATTGCTGTGCCTTCAGTCACATACAGCATAAATCAATATTCACGCACTGCAAAGTAACAGCATATTTATTTGAGCTCCAATAGATCAAATTTTTCACAGAGACCACACCAAATAGGCTAAAAATAGAATGAACAACAAGCTTTGTTACCCAGCAACTTAATAAAGTAAGGATTTCACTATCAGAAAATTGGGTTTTCTAGAGAGGGGAAAAAAATATGAGCTCTAGTTATAGAAGCACTTACATGAGGCATCTAGGAAATGAGCTTTGACTCTGATTCCCAAGGGTCTAAGCTCTCAGAATCTGAGTTACTCTCATCTTCATTCATTTCAGGGAGCTGAAGGCTAACCATCGAATCACTTAACCATTATTAGTTTTAAAACAGAGACCTTATACTCATGATTGAAGACCACCTAAGTATCTTTTGTTATCAATAATTCTCAATGCATTGCTATGTAATATTCAATTATCCCAAAAGAATGAATGTTTTTAAAAGAGTAAATCATATGTTCCTTTTTTTTCCTGTCCATTTTAAGCCTGTGGTTATTAATCTTTTGAGGGCCACAGGTACCACTGAGAATCGAAAGAACCTGATGAAACCTCTCAGAAAATTGCACATCAATCCATGAACATATCTTTAGATTAAGAATCTCTCATCTAACGAACTACTTAATTTATTCCTTTTTCATTTAATTTTTAAAAATGAAAGCTTACTCTTTCAGACACTGGTGGCAGTAGGGTAAGCTCCATTTCCCCATGGAGCTCATCTACAGTCTAGCTATCTTAGTTACTGCCAGGCTTTGCAAAGGAAAATATATGAGAAGCCATACTATCAATTACCGGCAACATGTACACCATGAACACCTAGCTGTACAAGGCATGGCTAATACCTGGACACCAGTCAGAACACAGGGCTGAGCAGTAGATCAAGGGACATTTGAGCCCCAGGTGATGGGAGATGATCCCAGAAAGGAAGCAGGTCATGGTCTGGAATCTGGAAATACATAGTGAAGACCAGGCGAAAGGTACTGTGGTTCATTGGCAGGTCTCTAGTCCCTAATAAGACCTGGGCTGGGGATTAAGACAAAGCACCAATCCTAGGTGTATGAGACAGAAAAACAAAACAGGGATTGATGTAGTGGGTAACTGGTAACACAATTTTGTCTTAGAGAGCCCGACCCACTCACTGGTGTTGGAGTATGGAGGGGCCTTGGTCACATGGAAACAAGCAACACCCTGCATTTGGAATGAGCACAAGATCAGAACCAGACCTTTGACAAGCTAATAGGATACTGAATCTGGGAGCCACCGGCCTACTTCCTCTCAGTTCCATCCAATCCCAGTGCCATAAAGGTAGAAAATTGGTGCTGGGGACCATGGTGAGATGTAGTCCTGCAGGTGAAGGTCAAATGCTTACATTCAGCCATGGAGATTCTAAATCTATAGGGGCTAGAAGCCAAGAAGATTTTTGCAAGTAGTAACTGCACTGCACAAGATATCTTCTATTATACTGAAAGCCTGGCATATGAGTCTACCCAAAGAAGACGGAAAGCTAGAATAAAAGATCAGCTAAATACTTAAAATTCTTTGTCTGCCGAATTCCAGGCATTGTCATATTTGGAAATTAAACCAGGGAGATCTTTGGAACACTAAGTTATTGCTATGCCCCATCAGATGTTGGCAGTAATAATGATCTATTTTCTGGTTAAAGCAAATTCTTCACAATAGGTAATTCTACATACTGAATTATTCCTCTCATCCCTCTCCCTATAACAGAAATGCTGGGCTATATATGGTTTATACTGAGAGTGTGGGAAAGAGTAGAAAAATAATCAAGTTTTTAAAAGGTAATAAATACTCTAACAATAGACAAACAACATGGCTGATGGCTCACCTAGGCCATTAGGAAAAAAACCACTAAATATTTTTTGCCTTCACATTTTCATGCATGCCCTCATATATTGGTTCATAGCAGTTCAATGAAGAAATTTTTCATTTCTTCCACAGAAGGGCATTCTGAAATGATGCAGAAAGTCAACCCAGCTAAACCTAAAAGGAGCAGGATAAAAAAAGCAGGAATCCTGGAGTGCTGGAGATACTCCATTTGCCTCTTTAGACCCATTCTGCAACCTTCTCCATCCTATTCTGTGCCCTCTAGGCGAGCTACAGGGGCTCCAACAATGGGACCCCTTGTTTTTGGCTTCTGTGATGTCCACCACCTGCAGGAGATGGAAGGGAGAGAGGAGAATGACATGGAGATATCTGTACCCCAAATACCCCCCTGAAAGGTCATGGCAAACTGCAAACACCCTCCATTCAACACAGGTGCTGTCAGGCTGCCCTCTCCACACAACCACCCCTCTTTCCCCATGGTTCGGGAATTTCTCCCTCCTCTTGCACTCTCACAGTCCACTACTACCAGCCCGAACACATCTATTTCTTTTGGCTTCCCTACACCCTTCCCACCTCTCCTCTATTACCCAGTCTGGGCGTGTATCTGTTTCCTGCCAGGACTCTAACTGAATACTGTCATTCCAGAGCCACCTCTCCAGTGGGCAGGTGTTGGAAGGTAATGTGACTCCCACTGGCAATTCTGTTTGGATTGATGTCAGAAAGTTTTAGTCCTAGGAGTACTTGGGAGAGAGTTTGTTATTTCTACTTGGCCAAGCACCCAAAAGACGCCCAGCTCTCCCCCTTCCCTCAATCAGTTCAACGAGCTGAGAGTGTCTGGGTATTGTGAGGAACAAAAAGTCATCTCACCTAAACTACCAGAAACTCCCCAAAACAGAGCAGCCAAGAGAAAGATCTAAAAGGCTGGAGTAGAAAGGTTTTGAAGCATGACTTATCCTCATTTGGGCTTTTACCTAATGTATTCAAAACATTTCTCACAATTTTATAATGAAAAATTTTAAAACTGAATTTGTACTTTTTATTTGTCGGATTCCCAAAAGAGTGAGAATATGATATTCCTGCAGCACACTCAAAATCCCAAAACAATTTGAAATGCTCTGCAGGATGTTATAACCTCCTCCTGGTGTCTTCTTTTAAATTCTGTTTTTGTTTTTGGTCTTCATCAAGTAGTCACAGACTTTCAGCTTTTGTTGACGATAGGAATAGGCAGGAATAATTCATTTTAAAAGGTAAATGGTTACCCATTAAGCATAAATATCAATACAAGTGATTTAAATTTTTAAAAAACCCATGGATCTTATTAATGCCACATCTGAGAAACTTGAAAAGGCCCAGCTAAAGACATTTATCCAGAAATGTCAGAAATGCCCATGGTTTACTTACAATGCGGGTGAAACTAAAGATGCTCAAACTCCAACTGGAATGAGGCGTCACTACAGCCACCCTTGAATTTCCAGGTGGTAGAGGTCTGAATCAAGGTGTGTAGAAGTCTCAGCAATGTGAGCAACAAAGGGAAAGACCATGAGACCAATAGGGTCAATATTAAAACAATACTGGACTTCTTTTCTTGAAGAAGACATCAACAACACTAGTAACAGCATTCCCATGATTTAAATCATAACTAGGGAAATTTCCTTCAGTATCATAGGAAGCACTGACAGCTAAGACTGATGTGTGATTATAATTCCACAAATACTATTCTGTTGTATTATGCCAGGCACAAATGACTCAAAAAATATAGACAGCTATACTTGGCCACCAGAATAGACAACTTCCTCTCTTCCCATCACCTTAATAGGCTTATTTCTTTTAATTTCTGGATGTAGGAAATTGGGAATCGAAGACTTCTCAACAGGAACCAGAAGGATAGCCTCTCAAGGTACCCAGGTAACCTTGAAGGAGTCAAGTAGGGGATAGGAGACCGGCAGTTTCTTCACAGCCTCCTCCCTCTGTCCCTAGGAAAGTGTGAGATTCCAGACACCAACTAAAGCTAGCTTAGTAGTGGAAGTCTCCCCTCCCACCAGACACACACACACACACACACACACACACACACACACACACATAAGATCTCAAGGCCTCTTGTTCAATCTCTCCTCTTCTTTCCAAAAAGAGCCTTCAGCCACAGAATCTGGTTGAGGTAAAATTCAGACTTGGGGGAGAGGAAGATGCTCCACATAGGTCCTGAGGGAAGCCTTTTACCAGAGCTGTGCATTGCAAGTTAAGGGCACCCTGCTAAAAACAAAGTGAAAGTTTATTATTTTCCTCCAGAACTTAAAGGAGGAGGATAAAGAGCTGAGCCATGGGAGGATGTGAATTTTACAATTTTAATTGCTTGTTACTCTCCCTAGGGGAGAGTATGAGTTGGGGAGGGAAGCAGGCTGGGTTCTAATTCTAGCCCTGACACCAGGTAGCTCTGTCCTTGGGCCAGGTAACGTCTCTTAGCCTCAGTTTTCTCCTTTATAACATGGTAATAATAACAACCACTCCACAGAGTGGCTATTGAGTTTTAATGAAATCACATGTGCTTTTGCTTTGTGAAGGATAAAATGCATACCATTGTCAGATAGAAATTGTAGCATTCTTCAGAATTCACATCCTGAATCCTGTGTGCTATGATAGGTTAAGATGCCTGCGATCTCTTTCAATGTGTCTGTTTTAAGCCTCATAAACATTTAATCCTTATTCAATCCTCAAGCATTACTCTGCAAACAGTTCAGCCTTACCTTGGTTTCCACTATGACTGCACATAGTATGTATTTGGGTATAACTTTCTATCAAAACCCATAGGAAAGTTAACTGTTTGTTAAGTTATGGCATAAGCTGAGATTCCTGTTCCTAATTTTCTTCCCTAATAAGTATTCATGTGCTAGATGCTATGTGTGCAGGGGTTTTACATGCACGAGCTTTATATAGAGTGTAAAACTTTAAAGAAGATATAACTTTAAAGAATATAGAACTCTAAACGAGTACATTCTACACTTAGCCTCTATTTTCCATCCTTTGTCAAGGAACCAAACCAGGTTGGGAGAGGTACCTAAGGCCAGAGTTACAAGGCATATCCCCTTCTCTTCTTCTTGCTTTTTCCTGAGCGAACAGCCCAAAGTCATACTGGGAGAGCCACCATGAAATTATGTGCTCTCAGCAAATATAATCTGAATGTAACAGAGGTCAAGATAAGTAATAAGGCCATTGAAGACAGCTTTATTACAGACTGCACAAGGGACTGAGAGTGGAATTAACAACATCTGGAGTTAAAATCCAATTGCATCACCATCAAAATAAGCTCCCGAAGAGAAGAGGGTGACATGATCCAAATCAGAACACTCATCTGAATCATTCTGAATTCCTCTCTAGGATGAAGGTCCCACCAATTCCAAACCCCTCTCTCCATTCCTTGCTTCATAAACCTAACGAGATTCCTTTCACATGGGTACGTTTTCGTGTTGCCTACATCGAGATCAAAATGCATCTTTGTTCCCAAAAGTCTTTAGTGGATTTTTTCCCCAAATTCACTTACACACACAGCTTACAAATTAGATCCACTACTGATATACATAAGGTCACATGCTCAGACTTTAGTCATCAAGAATTTTTCCTGAGTTAATACAACTGATGGGAAACAATAGTTGGAAAAATCTCAAACACATTCATGAGTTATTAATAATGATTTTACTCAATGCTTTCAGAGCTCAGAAATGTGTCAGAGTGAAATGAAATGTGTCAGGGGCTACAAAGAGTGTGTGGGAGCACCCACCCACTTCAGGCCCCAGTCTAAACCCTCCTTAGTCTCTAAAATGACCCTTTCCACAGAGCGGAGAGGATATGGACACCCAGCTAGTGCTAGGAAAGGGAACGATTATTCCCTAGCCCATGCAACTCAAAGTGTGCTCTGCAGACTGGGTCTGGCCATGAGCTGTTACCAGTCTATGACAAATACAGAAATTGAGAGTAAGCACTGAGAAATCGTTATAGCAAGTTGACACTATCATGATACTTCAGTGCATAATCATTTTTTCTAATATTTTATTTTTATTGATTTTGCTAGAGTTTTGACCTGTGACAAGTTGGAAATTTAAAAATACAAATTGAGCCAGGCCTGGTGGCCCGTGCCTATAGTCCTAGCTAGGTGTGAGTATCACTTTGTCCAGGAGTTCAAGTCTAGCCTGGACAACATAACAAGACCTCATATGTAAAAAAAATATAAATAAATAAAAACACAAACTAGTTCAGGAAAGAACCAGATAGTTTGAGAAGTGCCACCCTAGACCCTCATTCATAGCTTGGCTGCTCATCGGAACTTCCTTAGGTAGCTTTAAAAAGTACTGATGCCAAGGTCTCAAACCAAGAGAATCTGTTTTAATTGCTATGAGATGCAGCCTGGGCACTGGGTTTTGTTTGTTTGTTTTTTAATATCCAGGTGTTTCTAATATGCAGTGACGTATTTAAGAATCACTTTTCCCATACCCATAGGGGATTATGGGATGCATTTAGGGGCTAGAGAACTGGAAACACACACAAAAGTTATTCTTTATCTTCTGTTACTTTGAAAACTGGAAAAATGTTTTATTATTTCAAATTAAGTAATAATTGAGTGTTTCATTATAACTAGGATAAAATGGACCAGGATACTATGATACATAGTCCTGTGCAGTACAATTTTTAATGTAAACTTTTTATTGCAATATAACATGCATACAGAAAAGTGACAAGCCTTAAGTGTACAGCTTGATGACATTTTCATAAAGTAAACACATCTGTGTAGCCAACATTCATAGTAAAAATCAGATAATGCACAATATTATTTGCCCCCATGTTGTGACATCTAAAATAGCTTCCCATTCAGAGGGAATAAAGATAATGTACTCTGCCATTATGAATAAGCCATTTATCTCGGTTTATAGTAAACCTAGCGCGAGTTGGAAGATTTCAAAAAATAGAAATAGAAACTACAATAACTCTTTCTGGTAAAGATGGCAGATTCAATACACACATCTGTATTTGCTTATTCAGGAAATTCCACTAAAATAACAATAAATGAGCTTTTTTAAAGGCATAAATCCACAAGAATGGGAGAACCAGGAGAGAAGATAATTATAAAATTTTACAAGCTAAGAAGCAGTAAATGACTTGTCAGGCTTGAGAAAATTGAAACCTAAGCTGAGGGTAGAGAAAATGGAAATCAGTTCAATTTACAATGCAGAATTTTCCAAAGTCTCCGTAATTGTGGCACCAGTTACTACTATAGGAGGGGCAGCAGTGAGGCTCAAATCAGCAGTCTTGTTTATGTCTATTAATGCCCACCTTCATGCAGCATTTGACTATGCCTCCCTTCACTCTGGCAAAGGCTAGAGGCTTAGTCTCTGGAAAGGCTCAAACAGAAGTCTACAGAGATATCAGGCATGGTTGAAGACTGGGGTGCCACATAAAATTGTGAAATTAAGCGAACCTATACATGCTGCTCACTGAGACACCCAGCCTTCTTTACTACTTGACTCTGAAAATGCCAGTGGTCAGCCAAAAAATTAGAAAAGCCTTCTATGACCTAAGGGAACAGATCTGAAGAAAATGATACTTAAGTATCCCAAGGAAAAAGCCCAGCTATTTGACAATGAAGTCATAACAGACAAGCCCCCATTGGGAGACAATCCTCTATCCATCTCTCTTCTATTTCTACACACCATATGCAGGCACTGACAGCTTTTTCTTCCAGACTACTTTTTCGAGAGCATGTATAGCGAACAGGTTTGAAAGGTAGAGATAAAGTCTCCTTCAAGAACAGAAGGCAAGTTTATTTGCTAGCATCTCCCTCTGGGGCAAAAGTTGGGTAGGTTTGTTTGTAGGCCATTAAAAATGATTGAGATTTTCTAAGCTCGGGATTCCTCAGCTGTGATGCAAACCTACTACATACTGAAGATTCATCTTGGTTCCTTCATATTGTCCCTGTGGAACTTGGAAAGCAAAGGGAACCAATGTGAACATGAAATTCATGCTGCTTACTAGACTGTGAGTAATAAAGTCCTTTGAACCTGACCCAGGAGTCTTGTGTTTTCTGCTAGCATCTATGAAACTGTAGCATGCAAACTTGTTAGCTTGAAAGTAGGGTAAAATCTCAGACCTTTCATGATTCTTGACCATCCCAACTACTCTCTCATAGATTCTAGTTTTTGAGTCCTGCCATCTAGATATAAGCAGATGGACAGAAATCACAAAACATCCAAGAATATTAGCTAATAATGAATTTTTTAAAAGCAACTTGGAGGAAATGGCCCATCCAGGGGAAGGAAACTTAAAAAATATGTAGTATTAATATCCTTAGAGAGATAAGAGAAGCTATTACATCCTTAAAACAAGAAAAAAAAGCCATATTTTAAAAAGAAATATTCAGAAAACAAAAGATAGTTATTAAAACTTTAATAAAACTTTAAGTGAAAAACTTAATAGAAGAGTTTGAAAATAAAGTCAAGAAAATTTTCTACAAAGTACAACACATAGGCAGAAACATGGAAAACAGGAAAAAAGGTTAGAACCAGGGTACTTCATTACAGCATAACTCATTATGTCAGTAAAGCCACTTTTCCTTTTCCCATTACATAAGGGAATAAATTTCCTTATTGCTCAAGCCAATATAAGTTGGATTTTCTTTACTTGCAGTCAAAAGCATTCTAACTGATTGCTAAGCAAGGAAGAAACACACACCTGGGAGCCAATGTGTCTTGGTAAAGGATAAACTGGTTCGTGGCCTGGAGCAGAAGATAAAAATGGAAGCAGTGCCTTTATGAAATAAAATCCTCTCCTTAAACTTGTTCATTTGCCATAATTTTGATACAAATATTGAAGATACCAGAAGTATACTATTTTCCTTCAGCAAACAACTGGGTATTTCACGGTGCTTCCAACTCCTGATTTTCTGTGTGTGTATATGAATGACATTGCAGGAGAAAGCCTATTCTGTGAGCCATTTAGGAAACATGAAAAGTTGCAATGCCAAGCAAAACTGTACTTGGGGAGAAAAGTAGGTTGTACCGCTTTGGTGATGAAAGTAGCTATGCACATCACTGTAATTCACTACCTTGAACATCAGCATGTAGTGGCACCAGAAATATTGTCAATAATCCTTCAAGAAACTTACTCTACTGTCTTGAAAGTCAACTTCATCAGAGACAGGGTCCAAATTATCACCTTCTCAAGAATTTTTCTATCAAGACAAGTGAACAGAAGTGGAGTTCTTCTTGACTTCCTGGAAGCTTCTATGCTTCTAGAAATCATGACTTGAAATCTTTGAATGACATTGGGGAAGATAATGTGTATTATCTTTGAGAAGAAAAGGGCAGCCCACTCATAGACCAAGTCAGTGAAGAGAAGCTCTTTCACACTTTGTTTACTCTATAGATACGAGCGTGATAAACTTTTTTCATTTAAAGCTTTACCGTCACCATTACAATGCAGCTGAAAACCACAAGTTCTTTCAGAAATGCAGCTCCACAGGAAAATAAGGATCCAGAGTGGCAATGTATCATAAAATGTCTCTATAAACAAACAATCTCAAGGTACCTAGATATATTGCAGGATGTGTTCAAAGGCCAATTTTTCTTGGATGACCTTAAAATTGAAACATCCATTCATCATCTTTCCCTTGCTGACAAAGACAGTTTGGATGGTGCAGACCTTGCCTCAAAGATGACCTCATTGACTGGAGTATGAATGAAATTATGTGACATTAATTCAACTTGAAGAGTCTTCAGAAAATCTAGTGTTTCCTGATACAAGTTCACCCTCTTCCTCTAAAATAAGCTATGATATCTCTAATTTCATTTGCTACCTCATATCCTTATGAGTCAAAGTTTTTAGAAGGTATTAAGAGTGCCATCACATTGAAGTCAACTGGATGTCAAAGATGAACTGCATATTGCATGAGTAAGACCACTCTAAATTTTTAGCTTCTTATTCAATCCAAACCACAAGAGCTTTCTCACTAAAATTTACTTTTGAGTAAAACTAAAGTTCATTTTTATTTTAGTTAACAAATTTAAATTATTCCCATTTTTCCATATATTACCATTAAATTTTGAGCATATTATTATAAAATAAAAACACAGAATTCAGTGGGATTATCACTTTTATACCTGTACCTGTGAAGTCAATTTCCAGTGTGATAAACTGCATGAAAATATTTGGGGTATATGTGTATTTGGGAGGAGAATGTAATTCACAGTTTTATTTAGATTTTCAAAGATTTCTGTGTCCCTTAAAATGTAAAAAGTAGAAATGCTAAACTCCACTGTTCTACGCTATAAAACAGTCTCCAAGGTGGATGTGCAATTACAACGTCAGGTTGTCAATTCTAACGTGAATTGAATCCTTTGTCATCTTGAAAAACTAATAGTCAAATTTTCAGATGTGATCTGATCCGAGCCCTAAAATATCTTCCAGGATGTTCCTATAAAATTGAAATGATCTTTTCAAGCTCAATGCATTAAAAGCCTAATGAGAGACATGACAAGGGAACGCAATATGATATCATGGATTGGGTCCTGGAACAGAAAAAGAGCCTTAATGGAAAAACTGGTGAAATCCAAGTAAAGTATGGCATTTATTTAATAATAACATACCAATATTGGTTTCTTAGTTTTAACTAATTTACATGGTAATGTAAAGTGTTAACAGCTGGGTAAACCGAATGAGGAGTATACAGGACCTCTCTGTATTATCATGGCAACTTTTTTGTAAATCTAAAAATATTTAAAATAAAGAGTTTATTTTTTGTCCTAGAATTCAGATTGCAAGATAAATAAATACATTAATAATAAAAAATAAAATTTTACTTTTTGAAAAAATCTACTTGAAATTTTTAACCAGGCTTAATCATTTGTTCAACAAATATTCACAGAGTGCACAGGCACTGTTCTTTGTGCTGGGCATGCAGTGCTGAGCAACATAACCCATCCCTACCATTAGGAGTTTAGTGGGCAGGAAAACACTAAACAATTACAAAAATGAACATAAATGCAATTGCAGCTTGTAGTAAGTGGTATAAAGGAAAAGTACATGAGATGATAGAGATGCAGAGCAGGAAATGCCTTTCCGAGGCAGAGACACTTAAAATGAGACCTGAGGGATGACGAGGAGCCAGACAGGTAAGAGCATCTGGAAGAGGGAAGAGCTTGTTCATCAGCCTGGAGGAATGAAAGGGTCTGGAGCAGGTGCCAGTAAGACCAAAGTGGTGTCTGCTGAAGAGCCAGACCATGTAGGACCTTGTAGGCTGAGTTTTACAGTTTTCCAGAGACATAACAGTAGACGACTGAAGACTTTAACCAGAGGAATGGCTTGATCCAGTGAGAGTTTCTGAAAGACCAGCAGGGCTGCTATGTGGATACGGCCCAGAAAGGAACAAGACAAGCAGCTCCTGGACATAATGGTAGTAAAATTCAATGGAAATAGAGCAGGTGGTGGGGGGAGGAGGGAATGGGTTAATTCACACCTAATAGGTACAATGCACACTATATGATGCATATATGATGGAAAGACACACTTATAACTTTGACTCAAACTGTACCAAAGTAATTCATGTAACCAAAACGTTTGTAGCCCCATAATATTCTGAAATAAAAATAAATAAATAAAAGACAAGCAGCTCCATCCACAGGTGCTCACAATTTTTAAAGTTCTCAACTTCAAAGCATGTAAATGATACCGTCATTTTAGATGTGTATAACATTCCTTTAGACCCTGTAACCATAACTCCAGCAGGGAAGATGGTGCTCTAAATGGCTCCCAACTCACTCAGTCTGTATCTTTCCTCTAGAATGGTTAAATTTAAACATGTGTGTCAACAAAAACACAAGATAGATGCCAAAGGCACATGACTTGGAATTTAGTAAGGTATCAGCAGCAAAAACCTGCAGACTCTAACACCCTTAGGAATCTCAGCTTTCACAAGGCATAAATAATTCTTGGCATGTCTGTTTTTCAGGACAATAAAGCCATTATGGACACCTCACTAGTGCTATCTTGGCATCAGCCCAGGTCTTAATATACCAAATCCCACCCAAACTGCATAATAGTGTAATTTTCAATCCCTGTTTAAAATATACAATGTTAAGCGTCATCCTCAATCACTGTACACTGAGTCTGAAGGACCTGGTGTGTTGCCCTATCTGACCCAGAAAAAGAAGTATGTCTTTCAAACTTGATATAACCAGTGGCACTTCAATAAAGCTTATTAGGCAGTCTGAAGTGCTGGTTGGGCACTCTTAAACAGAACTCTCAAGGACTTATACTCTAAATAGACACCTGGATTTTCTGAGTTTGTAGGATTATACAGTAGCTATAACCTCACTAAATACTATCTAGATACACTCTAAGGGCTATCAGGACCAGAAGAAAGAACAGATTGGCTCTTGATTGAGGCCTATGATTTGATATAAAAAAATTTTTATGCAAAGCTCTGTGAACCAAATAGCTATTAAGTTGATGTCCAACCAATTTCTCCTTTTCTCTGGAAACTACCTCTTCCCCTACAGTCCATAGAGTAACAGGAGAGAGCCTCTGGCAACCATGATTGGATACCTTAACTCTGCCCCAAACAACTACAACCAATAGGATTAAGAGTGTGCGTATGACATAAATTGGGCCAAAGCGTCCCTTTCCCTAGGAATCTGGATTTAGAAGTAAGAGATTCTTCCTCAATCTGTCTGCTCTCTTGAATAGAGGACACTTAAACACTGGAACTGCTGGCAGTGGCTATTTTTGGCCATTTGGACAAGGAAATAGAGGAAGCCAGCCTGCAGCAAGACACAAGAATGGAGAGCATGTGCCAGAAAAAAAGAGATGAAAGACAAAGAAAGAAGGCTTTCTGCTTTTCTTGCAACCCTCCAGGACCTGCTGCCAGCTTACACCAGTTTATCCCTGCCTTTAAAACCCATGAGAGATTCCTCAGTATCCTTTCAATAGCTTCCATTTTGCTTAAGCCAGTTCAAGTGGAATCCTATGACTGGAAACCAAACAAAACACCACTAACACTCCAGGTCTCTTCGTTTTATTTAGTCTCAAATAACGTAGAACCAGCTTGCCAAAATTATTTAAGCCAATATCTCTGAAAGGAGAATCTAATCCTAGCCTCTTAAAGCAGATAAATGAAAAATGCTTATCCTAAAATGTTAGGTGGGAAAAAAAGCAGGGCACAAAAATCATATGTGTATCAGAATTATGATTACACTATCGTTTATATCTGTCAATAAATCAAGAAGTGATATCTCATTGTGGTTTTGATTAGCATTTCGCTGATGATTAGAGGAGTTGAAGTGAAGTCACATATGCTTTAGGAAAATTGGAAAGAAACTAACTAAAAGTAGTTGTATTAGGGTAACAAGATTATTTTCTTTTTCCTTTTCCTTTATATTCTTCTGTGTCTGGAAGCAGTTAAATACTTTATAACTTTAAAAAATATAACTCTGAAGACTATGTAGAAATATGCAAATGTGTTTATAACATAATTACATATTTTTAAAAATAGAACATGAAATAGCCTGTCTGTTATGTTTGCTGCTATGTAAATAGCTAAAAACACAAGTGTCCCTTTAATGCTCCACATGTGAAAGGAACAATGTTACTTCCAATAGACTGTTTCCAAACTAATCCTCAGCCTTCACTTCCTCCCTACCTTTTCACTCTCCCTATCCCATCTTCACCCCATCCCACCCCAAGCTGCCCATCTTCAGCTGGGACTCCACCCTTCCCTTCCCCTACTCTCTTCTCCATCCTCACTGTATTTTGGGGCCTGGGTACCTGCATCTCCAGACTTGTAGACCCATCTTGCCACTCACTCACACTGTAGATCTGCCTCTTCCTTTTTGGATTAGCCCATTTGGAATAAACTCATCAAAAATAGCCTCCAGCTCATTTTAAATAAACTATCCCTAGAGGCAATTCAGGTAGGACTGCCTCTTTTGGTTACAACACCAGGTAAGTCAGAAATGATTAAAGAGTATTACTAGAAGGCAACATTCAAAAATAAAAACCACTGTGAACTTGGACAATTTGTAAATCATCTTTAACATTGCTGAAACATAATTTTTAATAACAACAATTCAAAATACAATATTGAATATGAAGAAAAAAATATGTGGCAAACCATTTTACTTACAAGGAAAAAGTGAGCAAGTCTCTTTGAAATTATAATACTGATTCTATTCGTTTCCTGATAGCCATATAATCACAACAACTTCCAATCACTGAATAGGGCATTGAACCAGACACTCAATATACATTATCTTACATAATCCTCCCAACTACCTGTGAAGCAACTATTATCATTTCCTCTTTACGGGAACAAAAGTGTTGATATGAGAGGTTAAGTTACTTATGCAAGTTTAAAAGGCTGGCAAGTAGCATAGCAGTCGTATAGACCTAGGTCTTCCTGTTGCCAAAGCTTGTGGTCTTTACATAGATCTCATGGCCTCAAATCAGATCTTAGACAGGCTTTCCAAAAAAGTATATGTGAAACTTAATGTTACACCCAAGTGTTAGCTAGTAGTAGCAGTGTTTTATAATACAAATATCCAGTTTATGTGAAAATTTATATTTTAAACGTAAAATATACATCAGAATAAACACTATAAGAACTACCAACGTCAATAGCATATGCAATGATATTCAGCATCCCAAATATGTTGATATGTTCTTACATGTTCTAATTCAAAACTATATTGCAAAATATTTCTCAATACTACATATCAATGATACTTATTTGTAACTGTTTACAAAACCCTACCTATCATACATAAAGAAGTATAAATCTTACTTGCAGGATATAAACAGAATATGAACAGGGATAAATATTTATTGCATTTATTTTACTGGTAAGAGACAATTTCATAACTTACTCCAGTTAGAGTGCTTAAAAGTTATACAGTATTTATAATGAACCATGAAGACTGATATGGTTTGGATGTTTGGCCCCTCCAAAGCTCATGTTGAAATTTGATCCCCGGTGTTGGAGGTGGGGCCTGGGGGGAGGTGTTTGGGTGATGGGGGCCAGATCCCTCATGAATGGCTTGGTGCCCTCCCTGCAATAATGAGTGGATTTTAGCTTTATTAGTTCACTGGGGAGCTGGTTGTTTACAAGTGTCTGGCACCGCCTCCTCTCTTTCTTTGCTCTTTCTCCCACCATGCGACACACTTGCTACCCCTTTGCCTCTGCCTGGATCGGAAGCTCCCTGAAGCCCTCACCAGAAGCAGATGCTGGCGTGATGTTTCTTGTACAGCCTGCAGAACTGTGAACCAAATAAACCATTTTCTTTATAAATTACCCAGCGTCAGGTATTCCCTTTAGCAGCAAAAACCAATAGTAACCACTTCAAAACGGAAAGGGAAGAAGTCACATTTTCTTTCTTATGATTATAATAACTTTATACTACTCTACACTTTTTAAAATTCATTTTCCCCCATTCAAATACAGAAAACCTCAACAAGGAAATGCAAATGCACAAGTTACAACCAGGGAGGTAAAATGATCATAAAATACCATTTAGTGTATTTTCATCCTATAATTAGGTATGTATTCATTGCTGGTAATTTTTTTCTCTTTATCCAATCACTACCATCATGTATTCTTTCTTTTTCTGTGTGAAAATAATTAACTCTCCAATTTCTTCAAAGGGAACTAAAATCATTCATTCATTAGTACCATAAACTGTATTGAGCACCATAAGGTACCAATTTGCCTAAGATGAAATAAATAAATAAAGGTAAATCCTTTGCCCTCCCCAAGCTCTGTGGGTGAGACAGTTTTGTGCAAAGCAAACAGCCCAAAATAGTGTGCTAAATGCTGGCGCAGAGGTGAATGCACAGTGTTACAGGAATGCAGGGGAGGATTAACCAGCCTGGGGCAATTGGGAAGCTTTACAGAGGACAGTGCATCGAAACTGTGCCTCTAAAGATAAATAGGAGCTTTCCACAGAGTGATGAAGGAGACACAGTGAGAGGAGCATTCAGGCCAAAGTGTAATAAGGCACCAAGAAGCAAAAGAGCACGGGCACAATAATGTCATTGAAACAACGAGCTGCTTGAGGAGACTATGACCAGACTGTGTGGAGACCATACGGGATATGAGATTAAAAAGAAACGTTGGATTAAGAATCCAATAACTGGCACTTTCATATATGGAAGACTATACACACATTAAAATTAAGTCATTAAAAATATATAGACCAATGAGAGAAATGTTTAGTACAAAATAAAACCCAGTTGCATGTGTCTCTGGGCATAAAAAAGACTGAAAGAATATATACCAAACTGTTAACACTAATCACCTCTGGGTTGTGGAATTATGATTAATTTTGTTTTAATCCCCGTTTGCTTCTCTGCCTTCCAGATTTTCTGCATTAAGCGTGCATTACTTTGGTGATTGGGGGGGTGCTGAAATAGAACAGTATAAGCTGGGCTCAGATTGTGGCATGCTAAGGAGTTTGGATTTTATTCCACAGAAAATAACAAATCATTCCAGGTATTTAATCAGGGATGTGAGATGCACTTTGAGGGACTGCACTTTGAGAAGATAAATGTTGTTGCATGCTGGACTGGAAGGACTTCAGGCTGGGAGAAGGATGTGATAGGTAGAAGGTAGGGATAGAAAGCACCTACTTGAAGTAGAATAGTTAGGACTTGTTATTGATTATAGGGCAAGGAGAGGTTAAGGGTAACTCCAGGTTTCTGGCTTGGGCAATTGGTGGGATATAGACATTGCAAGCTAAAAAGCATAAGAAGTAAAAGGCACATTTTAAGGACAGAGCAGTGAATTTGGTTTTATATGTGACATGCCTGGAAGACATATAGGTAGGAATGGTAGTAGAGAGTTTGAAATACAGGTCTAGGTTCAGAAAAAGTAGAAATACAGACACACAGACACAAAGAAGACGGTAAAGCCATGGGATTAAATGAGCTGGCTCAGTGAAAGCAGAAAGGGAGAGGACATAGCTGAGGCTGGAACCTTGGGAAATGCTAAGTCATCCAGCCATCTGAGCACTCGGTCAACCCAAAGAGCCAAAAATGGGTAGAGTTTGTTTTGGAGTGGGGATGGTCAGAGCTGATATTAGAGCAAGGGGGAAAAGTTTTACTACAAACATGCAGCTACCAATAGAAAATAGATCAGGTTATAGAACCTGATCACTAATGGAGTGTAGAAGAAACAAAAAGCCAACAGGTGCAAAGGCACAGAACAAAGAGAGGCAACTGGTCACTATCTGAGATCAAAAGGGGTGAGAAGAGGCACAGTAAATGTGCTAGTTTATTGAGTGAGATCCATCCGTGGAGGTGGGACTTTTTTGAATGTTGTCAAAACTGACCTACTGCATGGCTACTCTGAGACACTGATTTTAACCTCCTTTTTAAAACATAAGAAAACAGATATCCACAGAGAGGTGTCCCAGGTCTCAGAGGAAGTTGCTGGCAGGTCTAAGACTGTATCAATTTCCAAACCACTAGGGTTTAATTCGCTATACATCAACACACTGCTTCTTTATACAAACACAAAAAATAAGGCTTGTCCCCCAAATATGCTGGAATACAATAAAACATGAATGAATTTATCCTTTCACTTGACTTATGGAAACGAGTGTTTACAGCATACAATCTTTGCTCTGACTGCCACCTCCTATCTTTCCAGCAAACATCTACTAGTCTCGGGTCCTACTGAGACCTCCAATCCATTGAACCCACCACCTTTTCACTGTTCTTAATTATCTTGATGTCTTCTCTTCTCTGCTTACCAAGTTTAAATTCCATGGGCAATCGTTATAATAATGCCTTCTTTGTATATAATTCCCTTGCTCCTATTAATTTTTTGTACCCATTGGATAATCTGCAACTCTGGTTAAATCCTTCTCTTCACTTGCTCCATGCCTTCACTGTGTCAATAAATGAAACAACCTACTGACTGGTCTTATTTTGAATCTGTGACCAGAAACTTTAAATGGACCCTTAAGGCTGCCAAACAACCTTAGTGTACTTCCCCAGACCATTCAATCTCCCTATATGTTTTAACTATTCACACCTTCTCTCTTCTCCAGCCCCTACTACCTCCTCCTGCATCCTCACTCTCAGCTGATGACTTCCCTTCCTATTTGGAGAAAATGAAAGCAGCCAGAAGAGAATTTCAACAGACTTCCACCATCTCAGTTATCCACCTTCCAGAACCTGCCCCACACACTTTGGCCTGAATCTATGTTCCTATCTAAAGCAAGTCTCTTCTCTTCTGCCCTGGATTCCACACCCTATCTCTTCAACTTCATTCATTTTTCTTTCTCTATTGAATCATTCTCATTTGCAGACAAATATGTTATTTCTCCAATCTTTAAAGAGAAAAACTTTCTTGACCCTATTGCCTCCATTTCCTGTGCTCCCCTTTGCACAAAAATCCTTATAGAGGCATCTATACTCACAGTTTCCAGTTCCTCCCTCTAATTCTCTCTTACACATTCTAATACCTCTTATCCTCCCTTACCTGCTCTTGTCAACATTCTTGTCAAGATTACCAATGGTCCTCAGTTGTGAAATTCAGTGGTAAGTTATCAGTCTTCATTTTACTTGAACTTTCAACAGCAATGGACTCAGCTAACCCCTTCCTTTTGAAACTCTTTCTTCCCTGGATTCCAGGGTATCACATGTTCCTGGTTTTTCTCCTACCTCCCTCAGAGCTCCTTCTTGTTCTCCTTCAACAGTTGCTCCTCTTCTCCCAACCTCTTAATGTCAGAGTGTCTCAGGGTTCAGTCCTTGTTCTTCTTCTCTTCTTTATGTACATTCACTCCATGGAGATCCAGTCTTAGGATTTAAATGCCATCCAAATGCTGGAAAATCCCTAATTTATATCTCCAATCAGAACTCCAGGCTTACTCTACATCTCCAAGTACTTTAAACATTTCCAAAATTTTATCCTTATCCCCTGACTCTCCCTAGCTCGAAACTTCTCCACCTTGAATCCTTCCGTACTTCAGCTGATGGCAACTCAAACTTGGTCAAACTAGAAAAGATGGAGTCATTTTTAACTCCTCTCTTTCTTAAAAAGAAAGGAATTTTCCATCAGGAAATCCTATTGGCTCTAATTTCAAATATATCTAACATATGACCATCTTTCATAACATGGTCTGCTATCACTCTGGTTCAAGCCACTATCATCTCTCACCTAGGTTATTGCAATAACATACTATCTAGGTGTCTCCACCCCTGCCCCAATAAAGCAGTCAGATTGATCTTTTTGAAAGGCAAGTCAAGTCACATCACGATTCCTGCAAAACCCCACAAAGGTGCCTCATTTCATTCAGAACACAAGCTGAAGGACCTATACTGACCTATAAGATCCTACTTCATGTGAGCTCCTGGATCCTCAGTGATGTCATCTCTAACCATTCTCCCAGTTGTCACTCTACTTCCCCTATGCAGGCCCGTTTGCTATTTCTGTAGCATGCCACGTGTACTCAATCCCAGAGCTTTGCACTGGCTGTTCCTACTGCCTGGAATGTCTTCCTCCCAGTGTCCACATGGCTAACTCCCTCACATCCCCCAGCTCTTTGCTCAACTGTTACTTCCTCAATGAGGCCTTACCTGACCACTCTATTTAAAATTGTGACAATCGCTGCCCCCTAGAATATTCTATCCCTTTTTTTTTGGTCTTGTAATTTTTCAAAAAGCACTTATTATCTGGAAATATACCAAATTTATTTATTTGTTCATTGTTTATTGTCTTGTTTCCTCTTACTAGAATTTAAGCTCTAAAAAGGAAAATACTTTTGTCTGTCTTGTTCATTGATACATTCCTGGCCCAAAGGAGGTGCTCAATTAACACTTGTTGAGTGAATTCATCTATTTCCCCTATCTAAGTAATGGAGTCTAGTCACTATGATTTAATCATCTTTGTACCCTGATTTGTTACATATATTTTTGCTCAATAACTGTTCATTAAATTGAATAGGATAAATAAAACAAATGGCCCAGAGGCCCAAAAAAGTACGTTCATTTCTCTGAATCCTATTACATTTCTTTTTTACATAAGCCTGACTACCAGAATTTTCTGGATAAGGTACAAGCACGGCAGCAGGATGATCACAAGGCTGATCTTTGATGCATTTTCCCGGAGGTGAGTCTCCATCTACTTCCAAAAAGGTAAATGGCACAGATATCAAGAGATGACCCCATCCTTAAGGCTTTAAATGTAACCAGTCAGAAAATGAAAAAGTCACATTGTCTTCACATATATATTCATCATTGTAGCTTTTTCTTAAATATATTTCTCCAGACTTCCTTCAAGCTTTGCCCATCCCCAGTAACAGCTAAACAATTGACCATATTGTATTGGTTTGCTTCAATGTGTTTGTTTACTAGTTGAAGCCTGCATTAGGACAGGATTATTTCATGGTGCCTGGTTCTTTGGCCCTCCTCCAGCTTTCTCCTCTCCCAATCTCTTAGTGTGTGAAATGGCAATCTCTCTCTACCTCTGAAAGCATGAACATCCTGAGAGTTATCTGACTATCATTTAATTCTCTGTTCTTGTGAGATTCTCTGCCTTCATTGTCCAAACTTTTTGGCCTGAAGTTAGGTAAATGCACATCACAAATAACCATGCCAAATGCATCTTTATCCCTTTAAGCCTCCAGTTACAGCCTTGGCCAATACTCTTCCATTTTTTTTCTCCTGCTATTGTATTGCAAATGAAGCATGTGCAGCTATTTGAGCAAGTAAAAAATACAATATGAACATGCCCTTATCTAAAAATGTCACTTTTTCAGTATTCTTTTTGGTTTGCTATTTATTAACCAAAGTTCCATTGTCATAAAAATTATAATAATAAACTACTTTGAGTCTTGTAATTTCACAGACAGCATCAACATTCTCTAAGTGACCAAAATCTCATGGTTCCTAATTAAAATATTCAAAGGTGAAATGCAAGTAATTTCCATAAGGTATATTAATGCCTTCACTTAAATTTCTAGGGTTAAAAGAGAAATCCTTTGACGATAGGGAAAAAAAAGAAGTTTTGAGTCTTTAGTACAAAGACTTCAAAGAGCATTTTAACAGTGTGTTATTTTCTTTCCAGAAAATTCTAACACTATATAATTACTTTTGTATGTAAAATGAATAATGTAGGCCTCTAATGTTAAAAACAGCTAGACCAAAACCATCCAAATCAGATAGGCCTTTCCCGAAACCAAATGAAATATTAAACTAGAAAATATCTGTGTGAGAACAGCCCATGGAACAAAGCTCTTGAATTATTGTTCAATAGAGAGTGAACATGGTAGAGGGGAAAGTTACATGAAAAATAAAGTGTTTTCTCATCTATGTGCCAGAATCTGTGTGAGTCCCCTGCTTCACAGAAACGTTGATTGCACCCCAAAATGTCACAGAAAATTCCAATCAGAAATGCATCTAGGAGCTTCCCAGGCTTCTGATAAAAATAACAGCAAAAACATCAATTAAGCTCCATCTATGGCGACAGAAATGCATTGATAAAGAAAAGTCAAAATCCCACCTGCATGGAAATTAAACCTCAGCTAGCTATTTCCAACCCCCTGCCCCCCAATTCAGAGAAAAAATGAGCTTCACTTCAGTCGCTGGCAGAACTAATTCCAGCAAATACAGCTAGTGGGTTTGAGTGTTGGGGGAGGGGGCCTACGGGCAGCGCGCACCTCATCGCCCTCCCCACCAAAACTGGTCCAGAAACATGAAAGCGTCTGCACCTCACGACCTGGCTTAGCCAGAAGAAAGCTGGTATGGAACAGAACAGCCTCCTCTGGCTCCGAGGTGGCCGCGACGTGTGGCGGGGGCGGGTGGCCCTGTCGCGACTCCCCCTCCTACCCACCCCTAGTCCTTTGCACGGGTCTCTGGCTCCAATTGCTGGGACGTGGAGACCTGAGCAGGTTCTTTTCTCTGCCCAGAGCGGAGAACCTCCCAACGCTTTAACAGGAGTAATTCCCGCGCTGGCAACATCTCAACAGCCTCGGGTGAACAAGCTGACCCAGCCAGCGCCGGGACCCACCACTGGGTCGGTGGCCCCCGCCAGCCCCACTCCCTAGGCTCCCCAGCCTGCGTCCCCAGCGCCCCAATCGCAGCCTGGCACTCAGTAGGGGCTTTGGGGGCGTGTAGCCTCTAGGGCTGACTCTCCGCTAAGTGAACAGCCATGTTAGCCTTCTCCAGGCGTAAACCAGCCAGGGGTGAGCTGGCCGTCAGGAGCGCTCACCCGGTCCCCTCCGCACCTCCGCCCCCAAGGCTGCGACTGTTTCCAAACTCGTGGGCGCAACCGGCAGGGGCCCTCTCGCTCTCTCACGGTTCAGCACCGAGGACAGCGGACACACTTTTTGCCCCAGTGGTCCCCCAGGCCGGGAGGGTAGCGTTGACAGCGCAGGCAGGGCTGCAGGTGTCCGGACCGCCCGCCCGCATCCCCGCGGCACCCCTGCTCGCCCACCTCCCTTCCGCGCCCAGCGCAGGGCAGCCCCGCGGCGTCTTACTTTTCTGGCTGGAGTAACCCGGGTAATAGCCATAGTAGCCGGTGATCCTCAGGATCCGGTCCTCAATAGTGGCCACCCCGTTGGGGGCCGCCTTGACATCCATAGAGAGCGCGGGGCGGCGGCCCCGGGCGCGGCGGGGCGGAGAGCGCAGCGCGGGGCCCGGGAGCTGGTGCAGGTGCCGCCGCCGCCGCCGCTGGTGCTGATGTTGCAGCTCGTGCTCCCGCGCCCGGGCTCTGACTCCACCGCCCGGCGCAGCACGGGCTCCGCATCACAGCAGCGGCGGCGGCGGCGGCGGCGGCGGCAGAGCGGCCCCCACTCGGGCCGGCCTCTCCGTCAGCCTGGCAGCTCTCCCGCCCGCCGCCCGGCGCACTGCCGCCCGAACAGCGCCCCCTCACCTCCGACGCCCACCGTGGCCGGGGGCGGGTGTGGGCGCCCCACCTGGCCGCCGACTCTCATCATTAACCCTTGCGCGCTCCTGCCCGAAGAGTAGACACCCCTCGACCCCACCTGATGGAAGGGATATTTCAGCCTTGGGGGGCGGGGAGAAGAGAAGGTGAGGGTGGCCAGGGACTCAGGGAGGAGGGATAGGGGTGGGAGAAACCCATGTGGAACTAAGGGCTGTTTGTTAATTTGAAAGGTGCACACTGTCGCTTAGGGAGACACTTCTGGGGCGCCTCTGGGCTTGCTCCGCCACGCTTGGCGTCT
>CAUYRT010075720.1:0-29772 GCA_963574885.1 Lepilemur ruficaudatus
TTATACACGGCCCATCATGACTATTCATCTGTCCAGCCTCTCAGATTTATACTCCAGCAACATTAAGCAGTTGGCACTTCCTTGAATATATCGTGTTCTCATTGCCTCCATAAATGCTGTTCCCTTTCTTGGATCACGCTTCTCTTCTTTTTTTCGCTTCCTACCCAAGAAACTCCTACTCATCTGTTGAGCTTTATACTGTGATTGTCCCTGTGCAATCTGTCTTCCCCTACTTTACTGTGAGCTCTGTAAAGGCAGTAACTGCCATTTTCATCTGTTTTCTTGGTGCTTGGAATATAACAGACACTTGGTAAATGATTTTTGAATGAACACACAAATGAACACATTCTTTTATCCCCAAAGAAATAAAAAATATTAGCGCATAATATTCATTTAAATGTACAAGTTTGTGTGTACGCATTAAAACGATTCTTTAGGTAAGGGAATTCAGCTTTGGTTGCCTTTTTTGATAAAGAAAGCTGGCCATATCTGTCTTTCATAGCTGTTCAAGATATATTGCAAACCTTTTAATTTTCCTGGGTGCTTTGAAGCCTCCAATGAGAGAGTTCTGTTAAAGATCGGTTAGTTCAACGGCCATTATAGAGCAGAATTAAATTCATCTTTTTACTCTTTAGATCTTTAAACTTCTTTTAGGTCTGTCAACTCTCCTTAGATATCTTATAGGAGAATCAAAGGCAGTCAGTTCGCTGTTACAGTCATATGGTGACATACGAGAAATGAAACACTGCATTATTACAGAATGCCTAATTGCTACTTTCTACTTCAATAACCAAAATCACGCTTGACACCATTTTATTTTATGAAGAGAAAGGGTTAAGTGACACTCATTTCTACTAGGTTGTATAGGTTAGCAACCCCCATCCCCCAACTGTCCAGTTAGTTCAGTCAGCTCATGTTATTGCCTCCAGGTGGCAAATGCTTGAAAACACCTTTATTATCTTTAATGCATTAACTGCCATGTGAATTGTATTTAACTCACACTAGTTTTGAGCCTGGGGCCTTGTGAAGCATATGTAACTCACATGTCTCTTTACCTTGGGAGCTGTGTGGTGTGCAGGCAACTCACGCTGCCATGCTACAGCATACATGTTATGTGATGGGTGGGACCCTGGGCAAAACCCTGCAGTTGGTTTGTGAAAATCTTAATTGTTGATGTTCTTATTGTTACAATTAATATTGACAATTTAATTGCACATAACTCACACACAGAAAACAATGCAATTTTTCATTAAATTAGAAAAGATTATTTTGTTTTCAAAGTTTTTGTTCTATTTTTGCAATAAAACACTGTGGCCCCAAGGAAATACTTTTTTTCCCCCCTAGCATGGCAGTCAAAGTGTTAAATGGAAAGAAAACCATTTCTGGAAATCTATTTTTCCCCTTTCCTCCTCCCTAGGTAGGCACAGGGCACCAACATACAGACATAGAGCTTAGTTAACACATCACAAAAAACATATTGCCAAAAATATTCAGTGCTTTCTTGTGAAAACAGTAGCAAGTCCCTTTGGACCACAGCATTGAAACTGTTCCACTAAACCTTTAATGTGAATTTGCTCAATGGGACTGTGCATACAGGTGTAGAACAATTATTAGATTTGATATCTGAATGAGCTCAGGTTCCCATTAGAGCTTGACTGCTTCAATGACCCCATTATTTTGCTTCCACTGCTCCCCGAACTGATCAACTTAATTATTCTGACTAACGAAACATTTAGGACATGAATTTCTGATTTGTTTTAAACCATATGGGACATCTAAAAGTGCTTCACTTAAAAAAATCACAATACAGAAGAAATGACTATGAGGCTATGTTAGAAGCTTGGAAGTAGGGCAGGGCCAAGATCCACGCTGGGCACAGATACTGTACTTTCCTGGAATGGCTCTTCTGTTTAGATTACTCCTTTGTACCAGTTATACCTTAGCAATTTTACTCTTCCCTGGAACACTCAGAAGAGAAAGCATTAATTTGGCAGGGGGTGGGGGATGGAGGGGGTTGAAGTGAAATCTTGTCTTCCCTGCCATAATACATTCAGATTCTTAAAATAGCTAATGTTCAGAAGGGCAAACAAAACGCTTTGCCGAGCAAGCCAATTCCAGAGATTCGTTGGCAAGGAGAAGAGAGAAAAAGAAAAGTCAGAAAATGGGACTCACTTTAGAGTTGATGTGTAAGGATACGGTCTTTCACAGGTGGAAAGTTAAGGCCAAATTATATTTCTTCATAAAATGCATTATCACTTTTGACATTTTAGATTTTGGCATTAACTGTAGTCGAGGTGGTATAAGGGCAATTGTAGGTACCGAGGTAAGAAAAAGGTAAGGTATTTTGAAACAGAAATATACTGATTCTGATAAGTCACAGTTGCTTCAGAATGGGCACCCTTAAAAGCACCTCCAACATGACCCATTATTTTGGTTTATATTGACTATTAAAAAGTTGTACATTACCTACAGGAAAAGAAGGCATTAAAGTATTACTGGTCTCTAAAGTTTTACAGATGCCGGTTTATTTCTCATCAGTGAATGCATTTGTCCTTGAAAAGAATGAAACTGACATCAAAATGGTCCCCCTTGCCCCTTATCTCCTTTCACTAATGATACGTAACGGCTGCTGAGCCTGCAATAAAAGTGTTTGTGTCCAGTCATGTTCCAATCATTTTACGATCCAATTCTGATTCCTTAAAAAAAGAAAGAAAGAAAGAAGTTGCGGGAGACTAGCACAAGTTCCTGCTTCAAGGCATTCCCTGACATCAGCCTTCACGTCGTACTTTTGCTCAAAGTACGTGATTTGACAAAGCGCACAGAAAGTCACAAGACAAGTCTCTTCACCTCCTCTCCCAAACTGTCTGACAGGAGTCAATAATGATTCTTTCACATAGCTACAATCTAACAGTTTTAGATGAAAGTCTGAGGGGAAATTTTCTAGCTATACCTTAAAATATTTCATTAAAGAGGGGTGTAAAAATGCATTTGCCTCAGTGGGGCTATTTTCCTCCTCTGGTTCAACTCAATCCATTTTAACAGTTGGCAGTTTAAATAACAGAAGTTACAGGCTGCCATGCACAGACGCTTTGCATGCCACATGAAAGCAATGGATTCAGAGATGGAAGCAAAAACGGAAAGATAGAAAAAAAAAAGCAGCCCCTCTTCTATAAAAGAATTTCTTTAATAACAGCAGCTGGGTAAAATTTCTCTGAGTTTGTGTCCTTCTCCTACTGTTTTATATAAAGCGGCTACCACACTTTCTTCTTCCTAGGCTATAGCTACTGACAGACTGTCAAAAGCAAACAACTTTTCCCTTTATATTGCAATAATCACCTACTGTATTTTTAATGCACTTAAAACAAATTTTCTTATTACAAAATAACAGTGACAATTCTCCCTGTATTCCCAATGTAAAATGATAGATTTTAAATATGATAATCAGAAAAGCAGCCTATCCATAATTACTATTTTTAGGTTAAATAAAATATCAACATTTTTTATTCATGTTTAGGTTAACATTTGCAATTCAGCTGTTTGCAATATTTACATGGAATTGAATATGTTATGAAAAAACAGGGAAAAAAAAGAACAGACTTTAAGACTGGTTCTTTCTTGAGTAGCTTGTCATCCTCGCTGCCCATTCATTACATAACATTAAAGAAGAAACAGAATTGAAATTCACTGGATGATCCCATTCTCACCTGTTAGCTAGGACTCTGTGTCCGCCAACTGTGACTTACTTGATTTTGAACTTGTACTAAATGACTATGTAGAATCCAAGTATATCTATTTTTATAGAATGTGCTGTGTTTACAAGGATTAATAGATATAACACAAGTCACAAGATTCTGACACATTTGGATTGTAAATTGATTAGTGTGGAGGAAGGAGAAGCATCAGGCTCTGTCCTTGAACCTTGATACATCCAAACTAAACTCACATAAACCGGTGCATGTAAAGTGACTTTGGTAGCAATGATGATGTTTGTATCATTAAAGGCCAATGATAAGTATATTATCTGTAGGCCAGGCCTAAGGGTGTTCTCGTAGGAGAAATAGCGTAGAAAAATAAATAAATAAATAAATAATATGTAAGAAAATACATAAAGTGTACCTTCCTGCTACATTGTGAGAACCAGCTCCACCTCTTCTTGCTTTGCTCCCTCCATGGTTAGACTCCCTGGCTTCAAGGCACACACACTAGAGAGGAGGTTAACTGTTACTTTGCGTCAAATGCTTACCTTCCCCAAGTGTCTCCGGTTTCTAGGGCACGTTTGGATGCACCATTACACTATGCCCTCTGAGATCTGATGCAGTTTGTTCCCTCTTAGTCTGTCCTTTACCAAGAGAGTGAAAGCTGGTCACTATTTCATCATAAACCTGAAAGACTGGTTATTCCCATACCTTTTCTTTTCTTGGGCTAAACATTTCCAAATACATTCATCCCTCATTATAAAGTTAAACAGAAAGGAGTTTTGGTATCACATCAGTTCTTAATTCATGCACATCAATAACATCAAGTGTTTTTTTAAATATAAATATATATTTTTAAAAAGGCCTTGTGAACTGGTGTAATAGTTTGGGGATAATCAATGGAACACAGAATTTTAGAGCTAGATGGGAATTTATAGATTATTTAATTGAAGTTCAATCCTTCATTTTATAGATGATGACACTAACTTCCAGAGAAGAGAACTGATTTGTTATAAATATTCTACACAACAAAGATGAAACTGAGAGGCTTAAATCAGGGAATAGGACATGAGGTAATGAACCATATAACTGTAATTGTTCTATCATTCATTTACTGGATAATTACATGATTAAGCTTTGATAAAATATATTTTTATGAAGAAAGATAGCAATAACATGACAGACCATGATCATCTGATGATCCCATATAATAACCGCTCAAGAGAAGTAATTAGGGAATAACAGTAAGTTTGAAACTCCTGTAATTTAATAATAATATGACATTCAGCAATTCAGTTCTTTGTTAAGGAAAAGTTCACTGGATCCTACAATCTGCATTTTGATGGGTCTAAACCATATATATATACTATGTACTGTCCACAAAGTCCTTAGGTATATATTTACACAAAGACCAGAGAAGAATAGAACACAATTGCATGGGCTTACATCTTGGTGAGATGCACTTGGGGATAGATGGATGGCTAAGGATACACACACACACACACACACAAACGCACACGCACGCACATGTAGGTATATATGTATATATTTGATGTTTGGCACATCGTTATTAAAAAGTATTAGACATAATTAAGGTTGAAGATTTAAGCCTGGGCATGGTGGCTCATGTCTATAATCCCAGGACTTTGGAAGGCCGAGGCAGGCTAATCGCTTGAGCTCAGGAGTTTAAGACCAGCCTGGGCAACATAGCCAGACCCCATCTCCACAAAAAATTTAAAAATTAGCTGCGTATGGTGGCACATGCTTGCCATTCTAGAGACTCGGGAGGCTGAGGCAAGAGGATTGCTTGAAGCCCAGGATTGGAGGCTGCAGTGAGCTATGATCATGCCAGTGCACTCCAGCCTGGGCAACAGAGCAAGATCCTGTTTCAACACAAGAAAGAAAGAAGAAGAGAAGAAAGAAAGAAAGAAAGAAGGAAAGAAGGAAGGGAAGGAAGGGAAGGAAGAAGTTAGAAAAGCCAACTGTACTATCCACTCTGGTAATTTCATCATGTTCCACATTGTTGATGGAAGGCGCTCAAAGCTGCTGGTATCACATTAATGTTCACTGTCATTATTTCTGTCAATCTTTGTCTTTATCTTAATGTTATTATATTTACATACAGTGTGTGTTTTAGCATTCCAGACACTGTCTGCAGGGTTCTTCTGTGAGCTGGGTATTTTAATTTAGGTAGATTGGTAATAAAATATCATTCCAAGCCAATTGTCAGGTGAACAAGTTAAATGAGAGGTCTGTTTCATAAAGCCTCTGTTTCCCATTATTCACTGGAATTTGAATGAGCTGTAGATCATCAATAGAAGTCTTTAGAACTTGACTAGAAAGTAATACCTTTTTTCATGCATTCTTCATGCCATTCACTATTGGTGATCTGTTTTAAAATGTTGTAAAATGCTGTTCCTTTCACTGATTTCAACCCTGTAATTCTTTTTCTGAACAATTACCTCTTCATCCAGCTTTCTTACTCTTGTGAGCCACAAAAACATAGTGTGACAAGAAAAAAGGAGATGAATGGTTTATATAAATGAATTGCATTACATTGTGGCCACATTTCCTATTTGTAAGATATTTCCCTTTCCTCTCAGACGTCTCCCTTTCTTTCCAGACGTTCTCCTTTCCTTCTGTTAAACAAGACAGTTTTCCAATTAATCTTTCTACATGATTCATACCAGCAGGTCTTCCTGCCTCCATCTTAAAATACTGGTTATCTTCCGATACACATTTCCAATCTCAATAATATTCCACCAGTCATATAGTAGCTAGCATTGCAGTCATACCAACACAGGCTTAACAATGTTATGTGATGAGTCAGAAAACTTCCTCACAGCTACTATATCTTATTGTGTCCATCATCCCTTGATGCCTCCATTTACCATCCTTATATTTTTTTATTTATAATTCTCCAAAAATTTTCCTTGTTTGTATTATTTGCATTATCATGTAATGATATGTTAATTTCCTGTTGTTATTGGTCAGCATGCCAATATCATGCAGTTCTCTAAAACTTCAAAAGGTTTTATCAGCTCCTAAGTTTTATTTAATTGAAATAATTAAAGTAGTAGAGAATCTTGCTTCATGTTTGGATTTCATTTAAATTGTTTGTACAATTTTAAATTGCTTTGCATCACATTTTCCAAATGCCCTTATAAAGAAATTACATGGCAACTATATACATTTTTTTAAATGGAGCAAAGCAATACTTTTTTTAAAAAAAGGATCGTCCTCAAAAATACACTGCTTTCTAAAAATTTGTATGTTAAAACTACAACCCATAACACACAGAGTAGCTTCTTTTCATGGGGGACTAGCCACTTAAAAGGCATTATGGAAGAAAGGGAAGACCGCTGTCTTGGGCTCTGAAGAGAACTGCCCACTGAACTGATGCTCAGTTTTGTCATGCAAGAATAGGGATAATATTTCAGACCTCAGATGGTTACTACCATGATCAAGTGAAGTCCGTTGAAGAGTGCCAGGCAATGATGTGTGGCACATACTAGGTCTTCAGTTCATTCAGCATGTTAGCTGCATATGAATCTGAGCCTTAGCTGCCTGTGTTTAATAAACAACACATCTCAATGTACCAACTATCAACTGACAGGTAATGGTCAGGAAAGAGCTATTGAGTATTGAGAGGAAGGAAGGGAGAATAAAGCAATAACAACCTTATGTTTTCTGTATTTATGTAGTGGGGACAAAGAATTCATATTGTGGAAGGATTTAAAATGCAGATTGTCAGGATTTACGAGGAAAAGATTTCCTCCTTTCTCATTGCTATAATAAACAGGGATCAGAAAATGCTTCATCAGACTTACGGTAGATAAAGAAGAGAACTACAACTTCAATTAAGTCCTTGATTTATAGATAATCTTGCAACATCACAAACAATGAACATCATATTCTACCACAATCTATTTACAAAGATGTGTGTATGTATATGTGTTTTAGGGGTGTGATGGGGAATCATTTTTCATTCCATTCTTTTCAAATTAGTATACACTTAAATAACTGTTGCAGACAGAAAAAATGCAAATGAACATTAAACTACTTACATTCCTTCAAATGCTCTTCCAATAGATGTCAGCTTACATGCATTGTTATAGATAGAATCAGTGTTTATATACTGTGATCTAATTTTCTCATTTAATATTGTTTTGTGTGTACATGTCCACGAATTGTCACACAATGGCACCACCATCAAACCCTACCTGTTTCCCTACAGCTTCAACAACACCTTGCTGTGTGCTCAGACATTACAATAGATATATGTTGCTACCTTGCTGTTACTTTAATATGCTTTCTTTACTTGCTGGTGCAAAGTGTGTTCTTCCATGTGATGATCTACTATGTCAGGTTTTTTATATGTAAACTTTCTTCGCTTCTTGTTTTTTCCTATGTGAATTGCCTTGTGGAACATGTCTGCAGGCCTCTCCAACGCATTATGTCCAATATGAACGTAACTAAATTTGTTGACAAATTTGCTTAAGCTGTTAAGAACAGGGCTGCAACTCACACCTTTCTCTCTGCAAGTGCTTTGTACATATTAATAGTAGGTGTTCAATGCATTGTTATTGAATTTGAATATTTTCCAAGGTTCCTATAATGGCCAGATTTTTTTCTCCTACATGCCTGAATCATCCCGGCACTGAATACATAAATGCAATGAATACAAATAAGAAACATGCATGATTTTAAAGTCATAAAATTAGATAAATATTTCAAAAAAATCTACATTCTTATCTTCCCAAATACAAAGTATACTTCTCCCTTGCTCCCTGCCAGTTCTCTCTCAGAAAAAAGGAAGCTGCCTTATATTCTAGTCCTTACAGAGTCTTTAATTATAAGGGGGAATTTTCTAAATTATTTTACGAACTCCTGACCTTCAGCGATCCTCCCACCTCGGCCTCCCAGAATGCTAGGATTACAGGTGTGAGCCACCACGCCCAGCCCTCTAAATTATTTTTAATATTAGAGTACTCTTTGGATAACACATATTAGTCTGGAACAACTTCAATTAATATGAGTTTTAGATGCTTATGGAGGTAAATTTATAAAATTAGGGGGGGGACGTGGGTAAAATAATGAAATTTAACACGGATTAACGCTTGTTTACAAGGTATGATCTCACAGTACTAAGTATTGGATATCACTGTAAACAAGCCTTTGAAAGATGACTTAAAATTGCAATGCAGCAAATACCTAAAGAAGATCACAAATATATACATGTAGGATGAATGGAAAAACCAACTGACCTAGTATGCAAATGGGTATTTATGGCTTGGGATAAAAATGACAGTGATGCCATCATACACAGATTAAAGTGCTGTATCTCTAACAACTTAGATGGTCATGAATGTAATGTGCGCCAGAAAACTGTTAGGTGGCTCAAAAATTGGCTCTAGTGCTTTTAGAAACACTGATGTCAGAGATCCATAAGTGAAGAGTTTGAAAAGAATTGTTTTGCAAAATAGGATAGAGGGGGAGAAAAAGCAAAATGTCTATATGACATTATTCTGCACCACCTGCAATTTGAATGTACCTGTACAACCAGACAAATTAAATATCATAACCACACATTTTACTGTTTCATCTACATTTCTAAAGTCTATCTACCCTCAAAATGGTCACAAAACTTTAAAACAATTTTATTAGGAAAATGGGAGCTCACCGTATCCATTATAGTTGTTAGAACGTTTTGAATCCAGGGTTTCATACATGGCTTTCTTAGCTCCCAACAATAGGAAGAGCTGCCATTCATTTAGCATTTATTGGGTGCCATGCACTGTGTTAAGAGACTTGCATATATTATATCAATGATTCTTCAAACCATTCTATAGAAGAGGTATTATGAAGCCATTTTACAAATGAGGGGAGTGAGCCTCCAAGAAATGAAAACGTTTTCTCAAGATCATGCAGTTAACAAGTGTTGGACATCTGGGGAGTTTCAAAGTCCATAACCTGAACTACCACACCACATGGCCTCTGCAAACACTGAGCCTGGATTTCTAGGTCTGTGACTTTGACAGGAAAGTGCTTTGTGTAAACAAAGGTGAAGTCAAAAGTAGGACAAGAGCAATAAGCTTTGTAATCCATAAATGCATTACCGTCTAAAAAACTAATGCTTTTAATACATTTTTTATTTTTAATACATTTTTAAACTAAAAACATGAAGAATACCAAACTCATGATCTATTTAGCCTCATGATTCTATTTTTGGTGGGACTCACCAAGGGATGCTTTGTAGAAAGGAATGGCTTGTCCTCCTTTGCTTCTCTTATGAAGCAACCATGTGTCTACAGTACATGAATTGACCTGAATCATTTTACTTTTTAAACATGCTAGTTCTTTACAACTTCTGGGATAAGTTATTCCCTAAGTCATGTACAGTACCTCCCCTTCCCCATTGTTTGCTTTTGCAATGTTTCAAGGATGCCCTTTGCTATGGTTTAAGTGTTTGTGTCCCTCAAAAATTTATGTTGAAACTTAATTCCCACTGTGGCAGCATTAAATAAATTTCTGTTGTTCATATATTACCCAGTCTCAGGTATTTTGTTATAGCAGCCTGAACAGACTAAGATACAAAATGCCCCTTAGTTTCAATATGCTTGGGGTTAGTAAACAGGTTTGCATATATCCCATGTAAACCTTTTATGATTTCGTGATTTCATAAACTCTAAGCATAGCCTCACTCAACCATAGTATTTTCCAACAGAAGAGCCCTAATTGCTCTAGCCTTTTATAAAAGGGAATACCTTCCTACTTCAACAAATGGCCTTCTCTAGCTTGGTGTAGTAGCTGCTTTTTTCAAAAAGGAACAGCAACCAGAATTATTTGCAATATTTCATAGAGGCTTCAGGACCCTAATCTGGCACTAAGGAAGTAGAACATCTTTTGGGATGCCAATCTCTTTCCTGAAGCTGAACAGCAGAATGTTAACCACGTGGCTATAGTACCTTCCTGAGCTAATTTTTTTATGGAATGGGGTCACTAGTCACTCCTAGATCCCTTTCCAAGATTGGAAGTGAGAAATTGGAGCCTGCCAGCCTCTGAACCGAGCCTGGCTTCTTTTACTTTCATTTTTTCCCTAAATGCATTACCGCATCCACACTGGAGCTCATCTGCCTCTTCTCGGTCCACTCAGGAGCCTCACGAGAACTTCTTGCAGTGGGTCCCTGGCAGCCTGGCATTTCACTTTCAGTGAACTCAGAACAATTGAGTGTCAACTGCAAACTTTCCTACTTCAGTTTCCTTAACTTTTTGATAGAATAAACTACTTCCTCAGATAATTAAAGTGATAATGTTTAGAAGTGAAGAGAAATATGAAGTGCAAAATTATCCAGTAATTAAAAAAAAGAGCAAGCTTCACACTATGATAGTTTTTTTCTTTTTTAAAAAATTCGCCCTTCCTCACAGTGATGATGAAAAGTAGATCACAATATAAACCTAGATTTAGATATGCTATTGGCCTCTCAAGTCTCTGAAGGCATAAAACTGAAGGATTAATCTGTCAAATACCCTAAAATGCATTTACTTTCATTGTCATCATTCCTTCCAATTGGTCTCCCCCAGGTTGATTTGTAATTCTATATGCCTCTTACATATTTAAAGAGCTTAATGTTTATCATTACTTCATTTTTAAAATTTTTATTTCCTACTCTAGGAAGCCTTATTAATTTTTATAATACTCCCTTTTCAGACTGTAAGATAAATAAGATAGACTTCTAGTCTTCTCAGATATGCCTCAATTGTATGAGGGCTTATTATGAATTTAAAAAACCAATTAGCAGAATTACAATTTTTCTGTGGATATTTCAACAGAAAGTAATGAAGACAAGATTGTTAAATTGTGTTGTAGCTATTTTAGTACATGAAGGAAATGTAATTCTCAAGGCTTTTCCCCTCCCCAATACAAAGTTCATTTGCACAATCCAACTATACTTAGATTTGGGGGGTGGTGTCTGAATTTGCACCACAAAGTGGTGGTGTTGGAGTAGGTAATAATAATCTTGGTGTTCTCCTCATCTGTAGCCTAGATAAACGTGAGTTGAACAATCACAGAGTTGCCTTAATATCTACCTTATTTTTAAGTTCTGTCCTGAACACAATTTGCTTTTGTCAATTAGAATTCCCGAATGATATTTCCAAATCCCATGTTATAAGCAGAAGCAGCACAATATAGTGGAAAAGAGCGCTACATTTGGACTCAGAAGCTGCAGGCTCAAATTCTAGCTCAACCTCGTTTAAGCAAGCAAATTAAGAGTAAGTAACTTGGCATTTCTAATTTTGTCTCCTGACCTGCAAATTGAGGAGATTAACCCTATCTTACTATGTTCACACTTTTTTGTGAGGCTCAAACACTATTTCATAAAATTAAAGTAGTTTATAAACAATAACTTACCAGGTAACTATATAGTTTTATTATAATTGCCTTTGTTAACTGCAAGGCTTATCTAAAGACAGACACTCTCTCAAATGGGCTAATTTATCTTTTCTACTGTTGGCTCTCTATTTTATACTGTGATCCCTTAAAAAATATTCATGGTTTTATGGCTATATTCATAGTAAAAAAAAATGTTTCCATGCCATCTTAATAAGCACAGAGGAAACAGCCTTGCTTTTATTTTAGCATTTTCTTTTTAGTTCAGGTTCTTCAGCACAAGCCACTCTGATGATGTTTAAAACCAAAATATCAAATGACACTGTCATGATCTGGAAATGTCTGCAAAGTCCAACGGGAAGTCTTAGCAAATGTCAGAGTACCTCTAAGGCAAGGCAGATCCTCAAGATGGATAATGATTCAAGAGTTTAGTACTAAAGATACAGCAGGGTGCTAGAGAAAGGCCTGTTTGATGCTCAAAGGTCAAGCAGCACAAGTTTAATGCCTAGTAAAGTAAAAAGTCACTTATCATTGTGTTTAGTGCTGCCAAGCAGGTACAGGGTGATTTAAGAGAGATATAGGCAACTAATACTTACATTTCTAGAGGTGTCAAATGGATATTTTCATCCATTCTCCTTACTTTCTGACAAGTAATTACTTAGAAAAGCCAACAACTGAAAACACATCCCAGGCAGCAGTCACCTGTTCATCGGCAGACTACTGTTGTTGAGTTGCCTTTAAAAGGCACCATAGCAGAGGATAAATCACAGATTTTAATGGAAGAGAAATGATCTCTACACATCCATTAAAAATGGTCCTACTGGTGTGTCTATCACTGGCAATTCAATTGTTGATTTTTCTTTTAAAGAAACATAAATAGATGCATCAAGTCAAAACAGAAACCTGGAAGAGGAATTGATCCAAGTCAGTGATACTAAATGAAATGACACGTATCACTGAATATGGCAGATGCACTAAAAGAGGAGGAGGTAAAAAAAACCAAAACAACCTAATAATAACAAAATACTCTCAGGAATAGAAAATTAAAGGTTCCCCCCCACCAACCCTGATGTTTCAAGTAACTATAGGGAAAGCTGAGATATATGGTAATGTGTAAAAATTAGCCCTCTACATTCATAATATGAAGGGCTTGTAATGGTTAGCATAATAAAATTCTTGTTAATGTAATGGCCCATTCAAGGATATATAAAGTATAACTGGAGCTGGACCTAAGGTTTCTCATTTGACATCATAATGGTCTCAAGAAGGAAGTGAAATCTCAAATGACACATTTGTAAAAGAATATACATTTTAATTTCATTTTTAATCTGGTCGAGAATTAAAGAATTCACCCTCATAGCTAAATGCTACTTATTCATGAGTATATGGTAGTAGCTCTTTGAGGTTTATGTATGTTAGAATTAAAGCTACTTGAGGACTTGTTTTCTACATCTTTGTATCTCATAAAACCTAAAATGGGGCTGGCCACAAAGCTTGGGGCCAATAAAATTATGTTGAATTAAACTTAAAGAAATGAGACCAAAAGCAGTCTTAAGAGGAAAGTTCATAGCCTTAAATGCCTACATCAAAAAGACAGAGAGATCACAAATTAACTAACAACCTAATGTCACATCTCAAGGAACTAGAAAAAGAAAAACAAACCAAACCAAAAGCCAGAAGAAGAAAAGAAATAACAAAGCTCAGAGCAGAACTAAATGAAATGGAAACCAAAAAACAAAACAAAACAAAAGAAAAACACAAAGGATCAATGAAACAAAAAGTTGGTTCTTTGAAAAGATAAAAGTGATTGACCACTAGCCAGGTTAACCAGAAATAGAAGAGAAAGGACCCAAATAAGGTCAATCAGAAATGAAAAAGGAGACACTACAACTGATACCACAGAAATACAAAAGATCATCTATGACTATTATGAAAACCTCTATGTGCACAAGCTAGAAAACCTAGAGGAAATGGATAAATTCCTGGAAATCCCAAGCCTGAATCAAGAAGAAATAAAAATCTTCAACAGGCCAACACAGAGCAGTGAGATTGAAGCAGTAATAAAAAATCTTCCAACAAAAAAAGCCCTGGATCAGATGGATTCACAGCTAAGTTTTACCAGACCTACAAAGAAGAACTGGTACCTATCCTACAGAAATTATTTCATAACATCGAGAAGGAAGGAATCTTCTCTAACTCATTCTACAAAACCAGAATCACCTGGATACCAAAGTCAGGAAAGGACACAACAGAAAAAGAAAACTACAGACTAATATCCCTGATGAACACAGATGCAAAAATCCTCAACGAAATACTAGCAATTCAAATTCAACAACACATCAAAAAGATAATTCACCATGATCAAGTGCGTTTCAACACATGGATGCAAGGATGGTTCAACATATGCAAATTAATAAATGTGATTCACCACATAAACAGAAGCAAAAACAAAGACCATATGATCATCTCAATAGATGCAGAAAAAGTATTTGATAAAATCCATCACTCTTTTATGATACAAAGCCTCAAGAAACCAGGCAGAGAAGGGACACACTTCAAAATTATAAAAGCTATATATGACAAATTAACAGCCCAAATCATATGAATGGGGAAAAGTTGAAAGCATTTCCCCTAAGAACTGGAGCAAGACAAGGGTGCCCACTGTTACCATTTCTATTCAACATAGTATTGAAAGTCCTCACCAGAGCCATCAGGCAAGAGAAAGAAATAAAGGGTATCCAAATTAGGAAAAAGGATGTCAAACTATCCCTGTCTGCTGACAATATGATCTTGCATCTATAAAATCCTAAAGACTCCACCAAGATTCCTACAATTGATAGATAAATAAATTCAGTAAAGTCTCAGGTTACAAAATCAATGTACACAAATCAGTACTAATGCTAATAACAGTCAAGCTAAGAGTCAAATAAAGGACTCAATACCATTCACAATAGCTACAAAGAAAATAAAATACCTAGGAATATATTTAACCAAGGAGGTGAAGGATCTCTACAAGGAGAACTATAAAACACTGATGAAAGAAATCATAAATGATAACAAATAAATGGAAAAATATTCCTTGCTCATGGATTGGCAGAATCAACATTATTAAAATGTCCATACTGCCCAAAGTAATTAACAGATTAAACACCATCCTCATCAAAATACCAACGTCATATTTCACAGATCTAGAAAAAATAATCCTAAACCTCATTTGAAGCCAAAAAGAGCCTGAATAGCCAAAGCAATCTTAAGCAAAAACAAAGAAACGAACAAACAACAACAACAACAACAACAAAATCTGGAGGCATCACATTACCAGACTTCAAATTATACTACAAGGCTATAGTAACCAAAACATCACAGTACTGGTATAAAAGTAGAGACACAGAACAATGGAACAGAATAGAGAATCCAGAAATATTAATAAAACCGTATAGCTACTACCAATTTATCTTTGACAAAGGAGACAACAACATACATTGGGAAAAGGAAGCCCTATTGAATAAACGGTTCTGAGAAAACTGAACAGCCACATGCAGAAGAATGAAAACAGAACCACTATCTCTTGCCATATACAAAAATTAACTAAAGATGGATAAAAGATTTAAATGTGAGGCATGAAACCATAAAAATTCTAGAATAAAATGTAGGAAAAACTCTTCTAGGCATTGGCCTAGGCAAAGAATTTATGACTAAGAACCCAAAGGCAAATACAGCAACAACAAAAATAAATAAATGGGACTTAATTAAACTAAAAAGTTTCTGTGCAGCAAAGGAAATAATCAACAGAATAAATAGGCAACCTACAGAATGGGAGAAAATATTTGCAAACTATACATTTGACAAAGGACTAATATCCAGGATCTTCAAAGAACTCAAACAAATCAGCAAGAAAAAAACCAAATAACCCCATCAAAAAGTGGGCAGAAGACATGAACATGTTGTGGGTTGAATTGTGTGCTCTAAAAAGATATGTTGAAGTCCTGACCCCTGCTGCCTGTGAAAGTAGCCTTATTTGGAAACAAAGTTTTGTAGATGTAATCAAGTTAAGATGAGGTCATACTGGATTAGGGTGGGCCCTAAATCCAATGACTGGTGTCCTTATTAGCGGAGGGAGATTTGGGCATACATAGATTCACAGAACACACAGAGGGAAGAAGGCCATGTGATGACTGAGGCAGAGATTGGAGTGATGCATCTGCAAGCCAAGGCACACCAAGGATTGCTGGAAACCAACAGAAGATAAGAGAGAGGAGAGAGACACGGAACAGATTCTCCCTCAGATCCCCCAGAACGAACCAACCCTGCTGACACCTTGATTTCAAACTTCTAACTTCCAGAACTGTGAGAGAATAAATTTCTGTTGTTTGAAGTCACTCAGTTTGTGGTAATATATTATGCCAGCTCTGGGAAACTAATACAGAACCCAATACATCTTTATTGAATAAATAAATAAATGGATGACAAATGACTTAATAGAGGAGATCCTTTTACTCGGTAGTGGATATACACCCAGTCCAGTGAATTCTTCAAAGGGTCTAACCTATCTATGCCTACTAAGTTTCTCAGTCAGCATAATGGAGAGTCACTTTATAACTTCTATACATGTTTAATTCCCAGATGATTCTGGCTGGAGTGGGAAGAAGGGAACAGTCATAAAACCCATGGACAATTAACTGCTTCTTTTTACTGTAATTCCCACTGGGAATAGAGCAGAGATCTCAAAGCCACAGCTGAAAGGATCATGAATGACCCACTGAAATTTCTACTGTACTGAAGTTTTGGCTGGAGTGCTGTGCTCTAAAATGGGCCATATAACACTGGAGCCCTCATGCCAAGGTTCCCCAGTCCGTGGTAGAATAACAGGGATTGGTGCTACTACTGCTGTTGCTTGCGAGACCTATTTTAGGGTAAGTTTACAACAAAAATTGCAGTAATGGACACAGTGGACCCATATTTAAAACCAGGTAAGATTTTGCTTCTTAGCCATTTCACTAATATGGCCTTTGCTAAACAAACATAACCATCTCCTACAATCATATATTACCTTATTGTTTACAAAAGGCTTTGACATACAGTCTTATTTAAAATCAATAGAAAATCAACTTTTATTCTTTTTTTATTAAAAATTTCCTTTTTTACCTTACTATCTTTTTTCCTATGCTGACATTGATTTCCTAGTTTTTTTAAATCTGATACTTTTTTCTTCATCTGTTTCTAATTTTCATTTTTTTTATTTCAGAATATTATGGGGGTATAAACATTTGAGTGACATATAGTGCCTTTGCCTTGGCCAAGCCAGGGCTACAAGCATGCCCTTCCCCCATACAGTGCTCTCCGCACCCATTACTTGTGAGTTTACCTACCCCAGACTGACACCCAATGAATTTTACTTCCATGTGAGCACCTTAGTATTGATCAGTTAGTACCAATTTGATGACTAGTACACGTGGTGCTGGTTTTTACATTCTTGTGATATCTCACTTTGAAGGATGGGCTCAAGCTCTGCCCAGGATAATATAAGCGGTGCTAGTTCACCATTGTTTTTTTGTAGTTGAGTAGTATAACATGGTATACATGTACCACATTTTATGAATCCACTCATGTATTGATGGGCACTTGGGTTGTTTCCACATCTTTGCAATTGTGAATTGTGCTGCCATAAACATCAAATTAAAAAGCTTCTGCACAGCCAAGGAAACTGTCATTAGAGCAAATAGACAACCTACAGAATGGGAGAAGATATTTGCATTCTACATATCCGATAAAGGGCTGATAATAAGAATCTATATAGAATTTAAGAACATTAACAAGAAAAAATCAAACCACTCCATCAATAAATGGGCAAAGGACATGAACAGAAACTTTTCAAAAGAAGACAGAATAATGGCCAGCAAACATATTTAAAAAAAGTGTTTCTAATTTTCTTAATGAGGTTTTTCTCCCATGACCCTATTTACAACTATAGTCCATCATATTCATTAGAATGATGTCTCTGTAAAAATATTTCAACTCTCACCTTTGCAGCTACCTCTTTCTTTTTATCTCCCTGAGTTAAAAACTGTAGAGTGTAATAAGACACAAAATTGAACGTAAAGGAAGATTGCATTTCTTAAAGGTTGCCAAAGAACTTCTTTTCTGAAGAATGTAGATGGGGTTAGCAGCCAATGGGTATGCAACTATCTCTTTGTAGGCACTAAAGTTATACCATAAAGAAGCAATAGAACTCAATGAGACCCATATTCTTTCTCTCTTCCAGTGACGTGTTTAAGTCAAAACAGACAGAGATGAGTAATGACAGAGTTTAAACCCAGAAAGAGACATACATTAATGATGCAGACACTACAAACACAGATTGTAAAGCACCAAAGAAACACATACCAAATGTCTTACCAGTCTGGTTTTTTTTTTAAAAAAAAACCTCTTCAGGAAACCCTCGGCTAAAACCAATTTATAATATTGTGTCTGCTGACAAACTCCAACACTAACACTGAAGACCCAACAGCTGCCTTGTTGAGAGATCTCTATTAGATTTATAGAGGCTCTTGGTCTGGAAGATCCATGTGGGATAGACTAGTTTGTGGGCCAGTGTTGAGACACCACACATTATGATTTTATTTATGTAGTACACACTTAGAGTAAGCGCTATCACTTACTGTGTGCCAGAAACTAATCTAAGCATGTCACAAATATAAATTAACTTAATCTTCATAACTTTAGGAAATAATCTGATTATCTCCACTTTATAGATGAGGAAAATGAGGCAAAGAAAGGTCAAACAACTTGCCCAATTCATATAACCACTAAGTTGCACAGCCAGGATTTAAATCCTGGTAGTCTCTTCTCTGCAGTCCACATATTATACTAATCACTATTCAATCCTTCCCTTCAGTGATTTCTTGAAGCCTCTAGACTAATACGGGTTCAGAGCAGGGAAGATCTTTAACCTTTCTCAGTTTCTTGGATTATGGGTTAGTTTCAGGATACTATCAGCCTTCATGATTTATTCAGTGTCCAGGGTGTGAGCAACCTTATAGCAGATACTGCTGACATTGTAGGTGGAATGTATGTAGTCTTTGTCCTCTGAGAGCTTAAAAATGAGTTAAGCTTAAAGGTCATATGTAGACCAAAGAAATACTTAAGGATATTTACAAAGCCTTATATGTATCAAAAGATTGCTCACATACTGAAAGTATAGGAAGGAAGGGATTTGGATTTCTGTGCCACAATTCCCCTGAAGGTTAGAAGTAGAATCTATTAGGCAATCACTAGACATACTGTTATAGATCCTATGTATCTTCTTCCAGAAAGATGTACCGTTTGAGACTGGTTTCTCCAGCTGACTAGGTCTCTGCTATTTTATCCACCATGAGAGCAAGACTAGCTGTTAGTTGAACTAAACAACACACTTGTAGTAGCGTGTAGCGTACCTAAGGGAGGCTGGAGAATGTGAAAATGAATGTGAATATGTATACATATTATGTATATGATACATGCACATATATATATACACCCATACATAAGGAACATACACATGTACACATTCACTAGTATATAACTAGAAATTGTTGAGAGTTCACCATATGCCAGGCATTGTGCTGAGTGTTTTACATAAATCATTTTATTAATGATCACACTAAGCCTGATGGTAAGTTAGTAAATGGGAAGATTCCAGATACAAACCCAGGCTGTCTGGCACCATAGCTGTATAATCTACTGCATGTCATTTGAATTAGGCTTTATGCTTTATCGTACTTTCTTAAAACTCTTTTGCTTTTATTCTTTCCCAGCCATTCTTTTTTGACCTACTCACGACATAAAGTATTTTAAAGTCAGCCAGAAAACAGAATCAAGAATTTGATGAAACGTCCAAAGCTGCAATTTTATGTTTTAGCACTGGGCCATACTCGACTTGAATACTTTCTCTCCCAGCATTTCTATTTCAGGTTTAAACAGCTATTGCATGTATAATAACCCTAGTAAAACATCCATCCTGTTTGTGATTAACAGAGCCTTAGAAGGTAAAGGCAACAAAATTTATCGTTGCCATACCTCCCCCCAAAATCCTTATCAACACAGAATATGGCAAAATGTATAGTTTATTGGCTGATCTGTGATATGTGAACAACATCCAATTCTGCGTTATGTTTAACAAGGAAAAAAATCAAATACTATGAAAATGTTGTGAATATTTAATTATCTTAATTAGGATGTAATTTGAAGCGATGCATTTCACATCCTTGGCACACTGTGATAAGCTGATGCATGCGTAAAGCAAATTGTACAAAGTTAAAAATAGATTCAGTGCACAAAACAGTAGTAGAATAACATAAATCCTTGTTCTTTATTATGAAGATAAATGTAGTGTTATGGGCTGAACTGTGTCTCCCTCAAATTCATATGGTAAAGCCCTAACCTCTAGTATCCCAGAATGTGACAATATTCAGAGATTAGGCCTTTAAAGTGGTAATTAAGTTAAAATGGGGCCTTAATCCAATCTGACTGGTATCCTTATAAGAAGAAGAGAAGAGATTAGGGCACAGACAATACAGACAGAGGGATAACCATGTGAGGACACAGTGAGAAAGCTGTCATCTGCAAGCCAAGGACAGAGGCTTCCGAAAAAACCAAACCTGCTGACACCTTGATGTTGGATTTAGCCTCCAGAATTCTGAGGGAATAAATTACCGTTGCTTAAGCCCCCCAGTCTGTGGTATTCTTTACAATGCTCCTAGCAAACTAATACACATAGTAGTGATGAAGAAGTCAACAACTATTTCCAGACCTTCAAAATCCTGTGAATTAGAAGTTTTTATCATTTGGGTTGTTAATATAGAAGCATATGCAATGCTTTTCCATATAGGGTTGTACTATCATTAAAACAAACAAGTAAACTAGCCATCCATCTAGCCATTTATTTTTGGTTTGCCTTATAGGAAATAAATTATATACAATCAAAAAGAACAGAGTAATGAACAAAGAGTGAAATGGATTAAATGCTGAATTTTCAGGTGATGGTTCCAGAGCATAAAAAACTATTCCTCAGAGTAGGTATTCTCAAATACAATTTAGCCCCAAATGGTATGATTCTATCCATTTGCGAGTCCAGTATGTAACTCAGGCTGTATTAATTGCTTATTTAGTTTATTAATTTATCTGTCTTTTCCCCAATGTTGACTTCCTGACTTTTTATATGATCTTTTCACATTCTTTTCCCTAAATATGTCCAAACAACTTAATAGGGTTAAAATACCTAGCTTTTTCCTTTCTATGGCATATAGTGCATAGTAAGAGATCAATAAATATTTCTTCAATAAATGAGTGGAACTTTTTTTCCCCTTAAGTGGCTTTGTAAATTCCTATACTCAGAATCATCGAGTTTACAACTTGGAGATAATGCAGGGATCATCTAGTTCAACAACCTCATTTCATGCAAGAGGAGACTGCTGAGGTCTAGAGAGCCTTAGTGACCAGGTTACACAGGAATGAACAAGAATTAGTCTTCTGAGTCTATGCTCTTTCCATGATCACCAACTGAGTCAGTGCTACTTTTGCAAATCACTAAGAAATGTTTCATGCACAACTATGGAACATTTCACTAATTTTCCAGACTTCATGCTATAATTTGTTGGGTTTTACCTTCACAATGCCAGTCTAGAGAATAAGGAGAAGGCAAAAAAAGATTTTTTAAAAGTCTAAGGAATGAAGTTATATGTGGAACAGTCAGTATAGAAGACTTTATACTTTGGGAATTACCAGAGTGAGATATCTACGTAGAGCCTTCTAAAAATAGTCATTGTATTAAACAAATTATCAGGAAAAAAAAAGGAACAACCAACCATAATATACCTGTTTTACTGAATCATAACAGTGCAAATTTTAGTTTCCAAATTCATACAAACAGACAACAACCAGGAAGTATTAGTGATATTGTTTATCATCATTTGTAGCTGTGACAAATCTGAAACCAGGCTTGGGCTGCCTCGATTGGTGTTCCCAGACAAAATGGTAAAGTAGGTGGCCTTCCACCTATGTTTCCATACTCCTCCCCTACCTCTTAGTGGATATACAGGGCGATCATGCTATTCCTAATTCCCTCGTGTAGGAGCCGAAACAGGCCTTTTGCCAAAGACCCCTTGCTCTGCATTGCTTCTTCCATTTACCTGGCTCCTCAGTAAAATGTTCCATTTCCTCACAATCCAGAAAGAAGCCAGAGTGGAGTGGTTAACATGGCCGTATGAAATATCGATAGCATTAGCTACCCTTATTTCTATTTTACAGAAAGCTCTAGTTTAACTAACTGTAGCTAGAATTGGTAGAGGATATTGGAAAGGTCTTTTGGGCAGATGAGTCTTCCTAATATCCCTGTTCACCCCTCCTTAGAAGAGAAGTTCTTAAGAACTTCGCATGACATTTAGATCTTTCTTCTAGACTTTTGGGTTTGGAGTTAAGGGTCTTGGTCATACGTGTGGCAGTGGAAGATGGTCATGAAGCAGAAACAAAAATACTTGAAAAGCAGCTCAATGTTCTTAATTTAAGAGCCTATGGGAGAAATATTGCTCAACTCAGAATAAATAACCAATTGTCTGAAATCTATATATGAAAGATAGATTGCCCTTAACTTATTATATAATATATATTTCATACAATAGTATTTTTTGAAATGGCCATTCTATGCTTAAATAAAAATTAAGGCTAAGAGTATTTCTCTTTGACTTTCAAAAAGAAGTCTTTATTTAAAAATATAGTTAGGCATTATTTTGAATTGTTTTTCTTTCTTTTTCTTTTTTAAGCAAAGCAAGCCAGAAGCAGAGGTTATTGAGCAAAAAGCAAGATACGTTTGCCATAGACAGTGGACTGGTTCCTGTTGCCACAGAAGGCTTTGTTATTCTTTCTTAGAGGAAATTAAAAATGAAAATATACATATGTACTTACTTAGAGGTAGATGTACTATGGCTTTAAAAACTATAATATTTTTGAAGAGTACAGGTAAATTATTTCAGAGAATGTGCATTTGTTTGGTGTTTCCTCATGATTAGATTCAAGGTATACATTTTTGGCAGGGGAACCCTTCCCGATTTAAGGACCTTACAGAGATCTCATAGCTAAATGCAACAAGTGGTCTGGGAGGTTTTTCTTTTGCTATAAAGAATATTAGTAGGAGAATTAGTGACGTTCAAGTAAAGTTTATAGATTAGATAGTATTTTATCAGTGTTAATTTACCAACGTTGATAAGTGTACTATTATACAAAAGCACATTCTTATTTTGGAGAAATACACACTTAAGTATTTAGGGGTAAAGGGGAATCATGTTGCAACTTATTCTCAAACATTCAGAAAAAATACTTTGTGTGTGTATATGCATGTATAGAAAGAACGATAAAGGAAATGTTATAAAATATTAATATTTAGGGAATTTGGGCAAAGGGTATTTTCAAAATCTTAACTATTTTGTAACTTTTCTGTAAGTCTAAAATTATTTTAAAATAACATTTTTTAAAAGCTATAGAATACTTTGAATATGTTTATGCACATGTTAGGTTACTTCCAAATTTACACATGTACTTAGTCAAGAAGATCTGAATGGCAAGTTTTAACCTGAAACTTTAATTTCTATGAGCCACTTTACAGTAAACTAAACATAACTATTGAAGCCATTTAGCAAGCCCAGCTATCTATAAATTGGATCACAGCAATGTGCATAAAATCAAACAAATTAAACAAAAATAAGTTAGTCACAAAATATAATAAATTAGAAGTGATTTAAATTCTTTTCTTTTCTTTTTCTTTTACAATTTAGATAAAATATTTTGTCAGCACATGGGAAAATCTCTACCCACCATTTTGTAAATAGGCAGGTTCTTGATACAGGCTTTAATGTACAAATAACTTAGCAAAATTCCAAAATAAATTCTCTTTAAAAAGTAATAGATATGGCTGGGCACGGTGGCTCATGCCTGTAATTCTAGCACTCTGGGAGGATCGCTTGAGCTCATGAGTTCACGACCAGCCTGAGCAAGAGCGAGACCCCTGTCTCTACCAAAAAGAAAGGAAAAAAAAAACCCATCTGGGTGTTACAGTGCACCTATAGTCCCAGCTACCTAGGAGGCTAAGGCAGAAGGATTACTTGAGCCCAGGAGTTGGAGGTTGCAATGAGCTATGAAGGTGCCACTGCACTCTACCCAGGGTGACAGAGTGAGACTCTGTCTCAACAAAAACAAACAAGGCAACTGAACACCCCTCCTCGTAATGCCCCCAGCCCTCCATTAAAAAAAAAGTAACAGATATATGAATTCACTGTATTTCAATTGTAGGTAAGTAAGTACTTCGTTAGGACATGTCTCTAGTTCTTATTGTGATAAGGAAAAACTTTTCCATAGCAACACAAAGGTTTAGAGTAATCTTGGTCAATTAATTAAATCAAGCCGTATTCTAGGGGACCCAGTTATATTAGTCTTTATACAGATAATTTTTCTTTTTCAGGTATCACCTTGCACAGAGAATACAAGCACAATTATACATGACACATATACAAAACCATTCACAAGAAATGAGCAAAATATTACACTTCACTTTAAAGGCAATGTGAACTTTGGATAGAAGTGGGGTTGTATTTAATCCCCAATGCCCACATCACTGTACATTCAATTAAATTCGAATAGAAAACTGGGCCATGTCACTGAGTGCTGGTGCCTTTTCATGATTAAGAAAAGTAACATGGCTCACAGAACCCTCTTGACATGCCATTCTTTCTAGCGAAAGGCCATCCCTGCTCTTTACAGCATATTCAAAAAGGAGGCACACAATGAGAAGTCTCAACAAAGAGCCTCAGAAGAGTCACAGAGAGTGAATCAGACTGTTTGGGGCAGGCTGTATGGCCTGCAATCAGGAAAGAAGAAAGGAACAAACTCTCTAGAGTAAAAATGACCTTAAAGTTGTGCATCTGCTAAAAATTGTGTGTGCATATGTGCATGAGAGAGAGACACATACACACACTCAAAATAAGAATGAACTAAATTGATGTTTGCATTGGAAAAACAAAATAAATGAATGAATGACTAGGGAATATGGCTTTGGATTGCACAAAGCACTTTGGCATCCTCAGGTCTGTTCTCTTCCCTAGAAGGAAGTGTTTTCTGTTGCCAGGTATTAAAGCATGGGTTTGAACTTAGACCTTTCCCAGGGGCCACTTGAGCATTTCCATCAGCATCGTTTAGCCCAGACAAGTTCACAAGAATTGATGCTAAACTCACTGCAACTTAGTTTCAATATTTGTGGAAGGCAAATATAAATAAGATTCTTAAGTAGGAAAATGACATGAAGCAACACAAAGACCAAGTGATTCAGAATTAGGCAGATCTGGGGGCAACCCCTGACTCTATCATTTGCTGGCTGTATGATCTTAGGCAACTTATTTAACTTCTCCGGGCCTCGACTTCTTCAACTATAAAATGGTGATAATGACACTTAGCCTGCAAACATTCTTTGAGGATTAAATGAGTTGACAGCAGTTGTCCCACCTTGGTACAGAAAGTGTTCATTGTGTGAGAGAAAAGGTTGGAACGCTGTAAACTGAAATGAAGCACAGGAAAACGGAAACATCTTGAAAGGAGACACCAGAGCTAGAGTTACTTCAAACAGCAAGGGTTATCAGCATTCAATCTGAAGGCTGACTTCAAGCACAGGCTTAGGTAGAAATCCAAACAGTGCTCATGCAAAGTAAGAGGCATGCTGCTCATGCTTCAACATGTTTTGAAGCAAAAGCTTAGGGATTTACGTGCAACTCTGAATTATCCACAGGTGAGGACCTAGAGTATGGCCATTAACCCCTGACTTTTTTCCACTTCTTGTTATATTCATCTTATTCTGCCTGTTGATAATCTGTACTTTTCTTGCTCTAAGATAGGCAAAAGCTAGAAGAAAAGGTCTATTGAACTTAGCCAGTAAGAACGTTCCATACCCAAAAGAGAGTTTGAGTTAGACAAGCAATGCGTCTGAGCCACGCAGAAGACAGTTTCCTGTAAAGTTTTCCCTCAGCCTGAGCGGTGACCCCAGTGATCCCCAGCAAGAGTAGGGAAAGTAGGGAGAAAGGATGACGCACCCACGGGCCTTTAGCTCTCTCTGATTGAAGTCCTCACAGTTGGACATCATTCCTTCACATCAAGTATTAATGATAGTCCAACACATGAGCCATATCCATATTCAAATACTTAGTATAAAACTAAGTTGCAAATAGGAATAATTTGGAATTGTGTGTGCTACAACTTTCTCTTAACTTCTATGAAAAAAGTTAACTTCAAGCAAACTGTTGCATATTTTGAAAAAAGTTCGAGTGAGTGACACGCACAAGGTCATACGGTCACGCTGCACAAAGAGAAATATACCCTCCACTTTCTTGCCTCACTGAGAACACGATTGTAATTCGGTACTGCCTAGTGAATGGACATCTTCTATCTACAGCCTTATGACAGCTAGATGTACTGATGGATGGCGCATGATGTAACTCAGGTTAGAAAAAAAGTGTGCGTGGAGGGAAAATGGTCCACAAGGTTTTATGCCTGTTTATCAATGCTCTCAATCTTTCATAATAAGGTCACGGTACAGATGTGCAGCTGAAAGCAAAAATTAAGAGCTATATATTATTAGTTTGATGTTAATAATAATGGGATGGTTTGCTTTTAGAGACTGCGTAGTGATATCAATAATTGCTAGTACCAGTATTTGACAAAATTCATTTGGGGGGAGGGAGGAGCAGGATTCTTTGCTCTGAAAAAAACAAAAAAGCAAACAAACACTATTTAAACCTCATTCAAATAAATTTCTGTGTTGTTGTACTGGATTTTCCTTCGCCTTCCAGAGGATCACCTTATAGACTCAGTCATGTGGATTGTCCATATATTAAATCTCATTCGATTTGACAAACCTCTCTAAGCGAATGAAAATAGATTTCCCCCCGTCACTGAGAAAGAACCATGCATGCTCTTCCATTTTAACTCAGTTAAAAAGGGGAGGAAATATTAAAAAGTAAAGAACAGCTTCTGAATTCAACTGATTCTTTTTTTCCCATTAAGAGTAAGTTGAAAATTGGATATCCAATTTACCACCGAGAGGGTATTCAAATATTTCTGCTCAATCCCTCATTGCTTCTAAATTCACTCAAAGGCAAGATTATTAATTTCTCCTGACAGAAAATCAAGATTTAATGAGCAGCTGACAGCCCTTAGGAATTTCAGGGGAAATTTAATATGATAGTTTTGACTAAATACTGTGCTTTTACATATATGAGAAACACATTGTGCAGAATAACGAACATACAGTAAATGTTAGTTTAGCTGTTAAATTTTGGACAAGTAATTAATGTTATAGGAATACATATATTTTATCAAACTTTAAAAAAAATGCTACATCTCTTCCAACACTGTTACCTATACATTTTAGCAGAAGGCTACAATATTTTCTTGCATTCGTTTTTAATTCAACTAAACAGTTATTTTGCCTCTCATTAAATGCAAGGAACTTTAAGAGAAAGAACAAAGTGAAACTTTTACTTTCAGGACTTAAAATCTAGTGAATGGTGAAGATAAGATACAGAGACAACTCTAGCCCAAAGAAGAATTAAGGTGCAATCGTAGCAGTGGTAATGGCCCTGGATTTGGGGGTGAGAGTGAGGCAGCAGTGTATGCATTGAGGAGAAAAGTCTTCATGAAGGAATGTGTGTTTGAAATGAATCTTGAAGATACGATAGGGTGAAAATGATGAACAAAGCCATAGAGGCAGAAAAGGTAAGGCAGAGTCAGAGAAAAGGGCATCACTCACTTGGGCTGAAGTATATATAGGGTAGATGAGGAGCAGTGAGAAATACAGACAGAAAAGATCTATTGGAGGCCATGCCATGGAAGGCCTTGAATACCAGGCTAGTGAGTTGTTTACAGTTAAGTGTCTCATGTTTGTCTCATCAGCTAGATTCTAAGTACCTGAGGTACAGAGACTGTTTATATATGTCTTTGCTGTTCCCATTGCAGCCAGGTACACCATGCTTGGGTACACAGTAGGACTGCAATAAAAACTCAGGGAATTGAATGAATTGTAAGATTATTTTTCAATGAATTAAAAAAAATTTACTTTTTGCTAAGCCTTCTTCTTAAACTTCCTTTAAAAATAGATTTTAAATTGCCTTTCTAAGATGAAAACATGAAAAGAATGTTAACAATGATTCAGACAACCTAGAGAGTTCCACCTGAAACAATGCCACTGCTGAAGCTCAGGTAGTCTGTACAGCCTAGTGCCCCTTGAACCAAAACTGCTAAAGTAATATCTTGTGGTACATTTTATAGGAAAACTGACTTCCAGTCAGTAAAAAGGACATGGCCTCAGTGATTTTTATATAGGTTTTAAGCTTTCAGATAGCCTCCATAGGGAAATAACATCAAAACTAAAATTGGTGTGGAAAAATGGAGATACAGTAACACTGTGTCTGGTGCATTGATTTGATTTCTGGCCTCTTCTCTCTTTAGAGAAACAAAACCAAAAAGAAGCCGTTAACAATCCTTTTATAAATAAATAATTCTCATTTTGTTGACAGTAATGACAATTGAATCACTTTGATTTGAGATACTCTACATAATGGTTAACATATCGCATAAAATAATATGCATTTAAGTATGTATATTATTGATTTAATATTCTACTAGCTTTCATTTCTTGGGAAGAAGATATGTTTTATATGCTTGGAAGGCAATTTAAATAAGCCTTACCAGTTTTCCCCGTCTCTTCCAGCTATAGTTTCATGTGATATAATTTGTATCTCTGGGCAATGGAGGGGTGAAAATTGAAGAAATTTGATAGGGAAGGGTACTTCCTGCATTTTTGATGAATAAATATAATGTGAAGTAATCTTTTTTCTATCAAGAGTTAATAATGCACTTACAAAGAATGTTCAACAATTATTGTAATAATAAAGCAGCAAAGGTTCCATTTACATCTAAGGTTTCTGATAGATCTGAGAGTGATAGATAAATCATAGTGCCTGGCACCAATGGGTACTCAATATTTATTGAATGAATAAAATATAAATATTTCTCATTAATATTAGCTGTTAAGAGATTCAAGAATAAAATATGTAGAGCCATTTGAAAGCATGTTACACAGAGGCTTTACCAGGAACACTATAAAATGGTGGACATTAAAAGTGATTCCACCTAAGAATATGCTAGATTTGCCATGATTACTTTCATATTCCTTTAAATTCTGTGATAGATTAAATATGGACACTATTATGTACAGCTTCTCCCATGATAGAGGTGGAATCTATTTTACCACACCTTTAATCTGGGCTGGCCTTGTGACCTGCTTTGACCAACAGAATGCAGCACAAGTGACACCATGAGACTTCTCACCCAGGTCTCAGGAGACTGTGTAGCGGCCGGGCGTGGTGGCTCACGCCTGTAGTCCTAGCACTCTGGGAGGCAGAGGTGGGTGGATCGTTTGAGTTCAGGAGTTCAAGACCAGCCTGAGCAAGAGCGAGACCCCGCCTCTACTAAAAAAAAATAGAAAGAAATTATCTGGACAACTAAAAATACATAGAAAAAATTAGCCAGGCATGGTGGCACATGCCTGTAGTCCCAGCTACTTGGGAGGCTGAGGCAGGAGGATCACTTGAGACCAGGAGTTTGAGGTTGCTG
>CAUYRT010075721.1:0-27769 GCA_963574885.1 Lepilemur ruficaudatus
AGCTACTCGGGAGGCTGAGGCAGAAGGATTGCTTGAGCCCAGGAGTTTGAGGTTGCTGTGAGCTAGGCTGATGCCACGGCACTCTACAGCCCGGGCAACACAGTGAGACTCTGTCTCAAAAAAAAAAAAAAAAAAAAAAAAGGGAGATCATATATACCTTCCATTTTACTGAAGAAGCTAGAAGCAAAGAAAGCATAGTTCACTACGCAAAAGAAAAAATAAGAAAATAATTAGGGGAATTACGAGAAGACAACCAAAGAATTTGCTGGAAGATTAATCCTATTAGTAATGATCAAAATAACTGACTCCATATAATTGTGCTGTAATGCCCTATTTAAAAACAGAGACTCCAACTAGGCCAAAAAAGCAAAATCCAACATAATGCTATTTTTACCAAAAAAGTTAAGAACAAGTAGATGTATGGGGCAAATGCAAGTATAATATTAGTATCTAAGTAGAACTGGAAGCAAAAGACATTAAGTTTGAGTAACAGTCATTTTATATTATTAATTGGATACAACTGAGAACAAAGACAGCCCCACATGTATCGAGCGTCCTGCCAGGCTCTCTTCCAAGTGCTCTGCTTGTCGTATTGGACATTCACAACAACCCCTCACTGGCTCAGCCCCAGCCAACTACTGTGATCCCCACCACACACATAAGGAGAGTGAGGCAGAATGTGGCTACTAAGTAAAGGTCACTCAGGCAGGATGAGATGCAGACATTCTGCTTCCAAATGCAACGCTCTCAAAGCCTTGGCACACCATACCAGCTGTTGTTAACAAACTCATATACTGTGGAAGATTTTAACATGTTTCCTGTATTTAAAAAAATCTAGCAAAGGGTAAATATGATAAAGAATGAACTAAATATTTAAGTGACCTTTTGGACTTACTAGTGTTTTTTTTCCCCTCAAAAAGCAGCAATTTAATATAAAATTTATTTGGACAATGCTTTTAGGATTTTGTCTGATGTCTGCAATTATAAAGGCATAATACCAAGAATAGGTATAAGAATAGTTAAGTGAAAGTAAACCAACTGATAATGTAGGAAGGAAAAAAATTTTAAATTGGCATTATGTAAAGTAACTTACGTATTTTTCCCCCAAAATACTTAGATTTAAAAAACAATACCATTTAGCCATTTAGTATAAATTTACAGTTAAGAGAAAAAGGGCATCTTAAACTTTTCCAAAACCCAAATATGTATAGTTTATTATGGTCTGTCATTTTAAAAAGTGTATTATAAAAAACTAAAATAACATGTTTTGTCAAGAAGCACCAATTTGTATTTGTGATCAGCAAAGGGATAATAATGGAACTGGTTTCTCTCCCCATCACACAACCAATTAAAAGGAATTCTGCTGGGGGAAAATGTGATGCCACATTGTGCTTTGATGTTACTAAATTGCAATTAAAGAAACAGATAACAATACAATACAAAGAAATGAAAAAGGTTGGTATTTCTATTAGTTTAGTGAGCTAAAAAAAACTTGAGATTTTACCTTTCTTCACAGGTTGGAAGATCATCTGTTCTGAGTTCATGGGAAGCTCTTGTGAGTCTCTGATCTTGGTTTCTAACGGTGAGACTGCAAAAACAAGACATTCACTTGTTCTTAGCTGCCTCTGTCAAGGAAAGACTTTTTTACAAATATTTTAAAGAGAACCTCAGATCTGCAAGTAGAATTTCTTTCTCTTCTTAAAAAAAAACAACGGCCCTGATGGTTTTCTTAAGAAAACCAAAAGTATGACAATAAGGTATTAGAAAAATAAATTAAATTTATCTATAATATTGTGGTATATACTAATTGAGGAAGAAATTATACTCAATTACATTTAGTATAATAATTCTTTTTATAAATACAGACTCATTAGGAAATAGTAAAAAAGTAAGATTGTCAGGAATGTTTTGGGTTTTCATTTCATTTTCTGCACCTTAAAAAAAAAAGTATACAGCTGCCAGGCTTTGTTTCCAGTTAAAAGGGAGGCGTTATATATTTATAGGCACATACACAAAAGTATTAGAGAAAATCAGGAAAGTGAACAATCAAAATCTACTATTGTATTAGAGTTTGTTTCCTTATAAATTAATACATTTTGCACATTTCTCTGTAAACTTATTCCAAGTATTTTTGTTGTTATTTATTGTAAATGGAATTTCTGCTTCCATCTCATCTTCTAACTGGTTATTGGGTGTACATATGAAGGCTATTAATTTCTTAATAGCTTTATTGAGCTATCATTTATATACCATGAAGTTCACTTGTTTTAAGTGTACAATTCAGCAGTTTTTAGTATATTCACAAAGTTGTGCAACCATCACTACTACCTAATTTCAGAATATTTTCATCTCCCCCGAAAGAAACCCCACACCTGGCAGCAGTCATGCCTTGTTACCTGTATCCTTCCGCTCTACCAGCCCTGGGCAATCACTGAATACTTCCTGTCTCCATAGATCTGCCTGTTCCCAGTCCCACAGTATGTGATCTTTTGCGGCTGGCTCCTTTCACCGGGCGTGTTTTCACCGTTAATCCATGTTGTAGCACACACCAGTACTTCACTCCTTTTCCCAGCTGAATAATACCCCATTGTATGGGTACACCCGTCACGTTTTGTTTATCCATTCTTCAGTGGATAGACATTTGGGTTGTTTCCACATTTTAGCTGTATGAATCATGTTGCTCTGCACATTCATTTGCAAGGAGGTGTGAACATATACTTTTGTTTCTCTTGGGTAGATGCCTAGGAGTGAAACTGCTGAGTCATACGATAACTTTTTTCTTTAACGTTTTGAGGAATTCTCAAACTGTTTCCCAAAGCAACCGCACCATTTTACACTCTCACCAGCCATATTTGAGGGATCCCATGCCTCCATATCCTTGCCAACAGCTGCTGTTGTTGTCTTTTTGATTCTAGCCTGCTAACTGGTGTGAGGTGGTATCTCATTGTGGTTTGGATTAGAATTTTGCTAATGACTAATGATGTTGAGCATCTTTTCATGTATTTATTAGCTATTTGTACATCTTCTTTGGAGAGATGTCTATTCAGATCTTTTGACTATTTCTAAATTGGTTTATTTTTATATTTATCTTTTTTAAAGATGGGGGTACCACTCTATTGCCCAGGCTGGAGTGTAGTGGCACGATCATAGCTCACTGCAGCCTTGAACTCTTAGGCTAAAGGGATCCTCCCACCTCAGCCCTCCGAGTAGCTAGGACTACAGGCATGTGCCACTGTGCCTGGCTAAATTGATTTATTTCTCTTTCATTATTGAAATGTAAAGGTTAGTTATAGTTCAAACACAAGTCCTAAAGACTATCATTTTTTATGTTAGTTTTATACCCTTCTTCTTTACTGAATTCTTTTGTATTTGCATCAGTTGTAGCAATAATTCTCTTGGAGTGTCTAGATTTCTCATCTGCAAATGGGGAGAATTTTATCTCTTCATTTCCAACTCTTAGGCCTCTAATTGTTTTCTCTTGTGTAAGTGCTAATACCTAAAATACAATGTTAACCAGTAAGTAGAGATTGTGGACATCCTTGTCTTGTTCTCTATTTTAGCAGGAATGCTTTTAGTATCCCATCAATTAATTAGTTATATATTCATGGGGTACAAATGCAATTCTGCTACACTGGTATATTGCACTCTGGTGAAGTCAGGGCCTTCAGTGCATCCATCACCACGGCAATGCACATTGTACCCACCAAGCAATCACCCACCATCCATCCCCTCACACACTCCTACCGCCAAGACTCCACTGTCCATCATTCTGTACTCTGCATCCATGTGTACATGTTAGTATCCCATCAATTGAAAAATGGATTTTTGTCATTGATGATTGAGTTTTCTACTATGTTAACTTTTTTTTTTTTTTTTTGAGACAGAATCTCACTCTGTCGCCCAGGCTGGAATGTGAATGTAGTGGCACAATCATAGCTCACTGCAGTCTTGAACTCCAGGCCTTGAGTGATCCTCCTGCCTCGGCCTCCCTGGTAGCTGGGACTACAGGCATGAGACACCATTCTGGCTAATTTTTAATTTTTTTGTAGAGATGGAGTTTCAGTATGTTGCCCAGGCTGGTCTCGAACTCCAGGCCTCAAGTGATTCTCTCACCTTCTCCTTCCAAAGTGCTGGGATTACAGGCATGAGCCACTGTGCCTGGCTGTATTAACTTTTCTGTCCCTTTTATTATGTCTTTCTTAACACTCATCACTCCTTTTTTAAAAGTATGTCAGCCTGTTTTCAGCACATCCACTTTATAAATTTTGTGTGTATATGTGTGTGTATGTGTAGTTCTATTTCTCTTTAAAGGCATGCAAAATCATTAGAAATGCAGAAATCCTTTTGTCTTGTTTCTTTCTTAACGCCAGGGCTAAATAGTTTCAGCAAATAATGGTTTCTTTAGGAAGAAAACCTGACAGGCACCTGGTGGTTCTCTCTCTGCATGAGTGCTATTACTGCCCGGCTCCTGAGGCCGCTGTTGCGAGCAGAACACATTACTGCACGGTGGGAATGAAACAGGGAAGAGAAAAAAATGATGAACTTGGCACGATTCCACAGAGAACTGGATACTGTGAACTACTGAATAATGCAAAATTTATGTAAGTTTTGACATATTTCCTGCCTCATTTTAAATATGAATATTTTTTAAAGAGATAATGTGCTTTTGAAAAAGTGAAGAGTATGTTTTTCTGTCAAGTTTCTTTTCCTGGGTCTACTGTTGTTACTACAGAAGAACAAGAATATGCCAGTAAAGGCCACGAGAGCTGCTCCCCATGTTTTAGGAATATTCAGTGAAAGAAGACCCAGGGTTAAATACAGTTGGTAAAATTTTGAGTGACAAAGAGGAAAAAATACTGCAACCTTCTATAAAGGAAAACAAGTTCATTTTCAAGAGAACAAGAATCTGCATGCCTTCATTATAAGTCTAAATAGCGGGAGGCCCTACAGCAGAATTTTGAGAAAGATGTCACAAGGGCTTAGGAAACATATTACCATTTACCTTTCTTGAAAATTCACTCTACTGTGTATTAATATGGAAACCTCAGAAGGAATGTTGAAAAACAATCAAGGAAATTAAATATTAAAGCAGTTGAAGTTTGCTGTTAGTTTTTTCCCATCCTATTTCTCCCTCTCTCTACCCTAGAAATAACCACCATCCTTATCATTCCCATTTATAGTTATGCTACTATATATATTCATAAATATATTTTTAAACTTTGGATAAATATTATATGATGTATATTGCTTTGTAATTTGTTTTTTTCCACTAGCATATGAACTATTTTCTAGTATATAAAATTAAATGTTGTATGGTATTGATTGCACTGCATCATTCATCTATTCTCCTGTTCATGAACTTTAGAACCACTTTCAATTTTTCTCAGATTAAGACGGTAGTCTCCTTTTGTAGGGTGTAGGTTTTTCTAGTTATATATTTAGAAGGGTTTATATTTAACTTCCCTTTATCTGATCCTTATTAGTGGAAGCACAAATGGATTATCTTTTCTGTCCTATTTTATTTGTTTACTTTCCCTTTGGTGTTTTTTCCCTATTAATCTCTTGACATTCTTTATATATTTGGAATATGAATTCTTTGTTAAATGCCTTATAACTGTCTTCTCTGAGTATGTTTTATCTTTTCATTTTATTTTTGGTGTATTTTGTTAAACACATTCAAAAATAGCTTTATTAAGATAACACCACACAATTTGCCAATTTAAACAGTATAATTTCTTGGTTTTTAGTATATTTATAGACTTGTACAACCTTTGTCATGATTTTAGATCATTTCATCACCATCCAAAAAAAAAAATTCTGCACACATTAGCAGTCACTTCCATCTCCCCTATTTCTAGGCAGCCACTGATCTACTTTCTGTCTCTATGGATTTACCTATTCTGAACACTTCAGATAAGCGGAATCATATAAAACATGTGGTGTTTTGTGTCTGACTTCTTCCACTTAGCATAATGTTCTTAGAGTTCATCCCATGTTTTGGTGGTATCAATACTTCATCTCTTTTTATGGCCAAATAGTATTCCATTGTAAGGATACACCACATGTTTTATCCATTTGTCAGTTGATAGGCATTTGAGTTGTTTTCACTTTTTGGCTGTTATGAACCATGTGCATTTATGTGCAAGTCTTCATGTGAACACATGTTTTTAGTTCTCTTATTAAATACATTTTTATATTTTAATAAAGATAGATTTATAAATCTTTTCTTTTTATTGATTTAGCTTTTTCTTTTTAAAAGTAATTTTTTCCAACACCAAGGTCATAAGGATATTATCTTGCATTTTCTTCTTGGCCTTTAAGCCATCCGGAATTGATTTTTTTTAAGGTGGGAATTGATTTTTATATATGGTGGGATGTAGGAATACAAATCTAGTTTTATAGATTTGGATACCAGGTGGGATGACCAACCTTCCTAGCTTGCCTGGGAATTGTAGGCTTTTAGAGACGTGGGACTTTTCAGTGCTAAAACTGAGAAAGTCCCAGGTAGGTGGGATGAGTTGGTCACCCAAATACCAAGTATGCTGGTATTTATGGAATATTTCATTCTTTCCTTTGCTGATGCCACCTTTGTTATTATGTTGGTGAAGTTTTCTTTTATTTTCTTCCATTGATGTTAAAACTACATGCTATACTTTTAGACTAATTATGAATACCATTAATTTTTAGAGAAAATTTTCTTATAATTTTTTTCTAAGAAAGTCTAAAGTTATTTGAATTGTCTATGATTGACATGAGATTATTTGTTTATAAGTTTTATACTTTTTAACACAAAATTAAATGCCACATTTCATAGCTATGTCTGATCCCTTTTGCATCCACTGTTGTGAACTGCTTCCTGTGTCTTCCCTCTGGGTTCACTGTTTCTTTCCTGAAGTATGGCCTTTCTTAGTTCTTCAGGGAGGGTCTGTAGGTAAGAAACTCTCTCCATCTCTGTGTATCTGCAAAGGTCTTGTTTTACCCACACTCCTGAATTATAGTTTGACTAATTTTCAGTTACTTTTCTTCAGTGCTTTGAAGACATTGCTCTGTTGTCGTTCATATACACACATATAAGTGCTATGAAGTGCTGGTGATGATGATGATGATGTCTAGGTATAGATTTTTGTTTTATTTGCCCTACTTTGTACTCACAGGAGGAGTCTGCTCCAGGACCTGCCCCACCTTACACCATCAGGACAATGTGTTGTTCAGGCCAGAATCACAGCCTCTGTGCCCCACTGAGCGTGGCAGGGAGGCAGGGGGGGGCAGGGTAAACGTCAGCTAGACTCTCACCTGCGCTGAGACACTCTTGCACATCTCTCAGATGATCATCTCAGTTCAGCACCGAGATCTACTAGCAAAGGGGAGGCGTGGAGAAGCAGCCTAAATGCAGTCTCGCCACTGGTGGGTGTCTTCCCAGTCTAGGGCAGCCCTGGACACCCACGTGTTTCCTCAGCCCACACCCAGAGCCTCTCTGGTTCTCTTGCAGAGTCATCCAGATTCATGCCTTGAGTGCCAGGCAGCTCAGCTCTTGCCAGCCCCATGTCCACATGTTCCCAGTTGCTGTCGCGGATGGACAGGGACCTGGTATTGGATCCCATCAGTCCTTGGAGTATCCTATTGCTCAGTCGCTTCAGCCAGATTAGACTTCTTGGATATTAATACTAGTCTAAGTCTAGCAGGTGCCGACCAAATGGCAGTGGGCGTTTCATTTTCAACCTCCCACCTCCTCTCCAGAGATCAGTTCTTTTTCCTTTTTTTTTTTTTTTTTTGAGACAGTCTCACTCTGCTGCCTGGGCTACAGTGAGTGCCATGGCGTCAGCCTAGCTCACAGCAACCTCAAACTCCTGGGCTCAAGTGATCCTACTGCCTCAGCCTCCCGAATAGCTGGGACTACAAGCATGCGCCACCATGCCCGGCTAGTTTTTTTTTTTCTATATATATTTTTAGTTGGCCAATTCATTTCTTTCTGTTTATAGTAGAGACGAGGTCTCGCTCTTGCTCAGGCTGGTTTCGAACTCCTGACCTTGAGCAATCCGCCTGCCTCGGCCCCCCTAGAGTGCCAAGATTACAGGCGTGAGCCACCGCGCCCGGCCCAAAGATCAGTTCTAATAGTTCTATGTCACTGTCCTTGATCAGGCCCAATACTCATTTTTCTTCTTTTCCACTGGATAGTGAGATCTTGGTCTCACTTACAGCCAAGCCTACATAAATTTACAATAATTTAATTGCCTAAAGTGGTGCACAAATTTGGGGCACTAAGCACTTTTCATATCCAAGATTTCAAAGATGCAGCCTGATGGTCCTATGATTTTTAGGTGTAAACTATATCCTTTTCTCCAGACCTTTAACAGTGGCCCAGGCTGTCATGGACGTTTTACATTTAAGTCATTTATCTCTTTTTTGAAGTAATGACTGTATGTCTTCCTCTACCTGGTAATTTAGCCTATATTTTTAATATTTCTATTTCTATGTAAGCACATTTCGACATTTCTCTTTATTAAAAAAAATTAATAAAATGGAAGCAGTGGAAGATAAAATCCAGGTCCACTCTCTACTTCATAACCCTAACCCCTCCATAAAGCCTTTATTGCCAAAGGAGTTCCTTGAGTTGACGCCTTTCTGGCCATCTAGACAGTGTGTCTGCCCAAATGTTGATATTCAATCATAAACTGCCTTAGACTGGTCTTTAGTGGTTTAATCTATGTTACCTCGATTTCAGGGATTTCAATGTACGTCCCTTGAAAGCTGGGCAGATGTAGCCCATTGTTCTTGGGGTGTCCTGCACAGCGTCGGGCATGTAGGAGTTGCTTCACAAAACACAGAATTAATCATAAACTGGCACTATTCAAGGGTGCCACTTCTCAATTAGGAACACATTAGTAAAAAAAGCCCCAAAACTTACCAGGAGCAGCTACAACAGCAGCACCAGCAGAAGCAGCAAGCATCGGAGCCCCGACTCCCCACTCCCTGCGGGCCGGGCGCGGCCCCTGGCATCTGCCGCTTGCGCATCTCCGTCGGCTTGGATCCCATGGGCTGCAAGAGGAAGAGGAAAGGAGGGCGGGCGTGGGGCAGGCTGCAGAGTTCTGACCTCAACCCCAGGCCTTCAGTTGTTTGGATCACTGAGAAGATACAGTGTGACTATATTCGGGTCATTTTTACTAATTCCGGTAAAATTTGGTGTTTAGAATCTCGGATCCGTTAATTGATCAAACATTCAACGTCCAGCATCTGCCAGGCATTGTGATACATTCTAGGAATACGGCAGGAGGAGGAGATAGACACTGCGGGAAGCGCTATGCTCGGCTCCCTCTGGCCCCAAAGAGGAGCAGGGAGTGTCTCAGCTTAACTACGGTGCGGTGCGTGTGCGAGGCCAGCGCACACACGGATGCGGGGGGCGGGGGGAGGGGACGCCCGAAAAGGTCGCCCAAGTGGCACAGCAGGCTGGGGGCGGTCAGGAGAGGGGGAGGTCCTGGGAGGCCATACTGATGAGCTTCAGATCTTTCCCAGCTGCGTCACTTTGCAGACGTTACCCAGCTCAGTACGTGTGAAACACTTAGCACACCTGGTGCAGAGTAACTGCTCAATTGTTCACAGGAAGCCAGGCAGGAGAGCCGGACTGTGGCCTGCCAGGACCTGCCACGCCATCCCAGGGACGTCGCCCTGGCCTACCTCAATAGAGGCCAGGCCACAGACACAAGAGATCTGTGCCCCACAGCCTCTGTCCTGTTGTTGGGGACTCCAGGAATGTGTGAAGGAGACAGACATAAAACAGCTTAAGAATTGAGAAATTGCTAAGCCTATTTTTACTTTTGATACTATCATTGAATTCTTGACAGAGCTAATTGCAATCTAATAGCTAAGATATAATCAAGAACCTTACAAGTAGGACTTCGGAATTAAATCCTAGATTTATTATTCTATTCCAACATGAGATTTCTCTTTCCCTCTTCACTATTACCTACCCTTATATGCTACTGGACTTCATTTATAATTATTCTAATTTCATTATGTTTTTTATATTAGGTAGGTCAAGTTCTCATTAACTTAAAAGGTTTTGTTTGTTTGTTTTTGGAGGTGAGGGGCTGTTTTTGCCTATTTTTCCCCCCAGTTGCATTTTGGAATTGGTTTGTCAAAAATGTCATGTTGGGATTTTGATTAGGGCTACACTGAATATACAAATTTATGGGTATGTTTTATTTAGCCTGGCATCTAAGTTTCAAGACTGCAAGAGAAGAGACCTATCAAAGGGTTTTACTGTCCCTTCATCCACTGGGAAAACGATGCCCCAACACCCAGACACCATCCACATGCCCACCTGGTCAAAAGGTGGTGGCAAAGACATGTGCCCAACTCATAGCCATGTTTTATGGGCACCCCTGGGTGACGGCTTTGAAGGCAGAAAGAGTTCTAAGCCCCTTTAATGCCCCGGAGCAGGAACTCTGGGCTCAAGTGACTCCAGGCCTCACCTGCTCGCCTCACCTGTGGCATTGCAGTGGAGACAGAATGACCACAGCATCACTCCATTCAGGACAGTGAGGCCCAAGGACAAGCCAGGACAATCTCCAAACTCCAAATAAAGATGCTCTGAACACAAAGCGGTGTTCCAGGTAACCATTATTTTCTAAGAGATATTGATGAAACTTGTTTCATTACAAAAAAAATCCCAACTACTTCCCAGAAGTAAGACTGTGACATGGTGCTGTCCAAGGGTTTCAAGGGAGTCCTGTTTCAACATCTTAGTCAGTACATGAAATATCTTTTCACTTATATCCTCTCTTATGTATAATTTAAGAGTTTTCTTCAAACAGGTCTTGCACATTTTTGATAGGTTTATTCCTGAATATTTTGTAGGTCTATTTTTGCTGCTGTTGTAAATGCCATCTTCCCCTTGCTCCCAAACGTGTCTTCTAAATAGTTATTTTGGAGTGTAGGAAGGATAAGAATACTACATTGAATTCTCTCATAGCTCTCATAGTTTTTCAGTTGTTTCTCTTGGATTTTCTAGTTAGGTGGTAATACTGTCTGTAAATAATCAATCACACTACTCTCTTTGCTTCTGTACCTTTCCAAGGTATCTGTCTTTACCCTGGTCTTATTTCATTGCCCAGGAAGTTCAGTAAATATTAAAAAATAACAATACTATTAGGTACCCTTGTCATCTTCATGACTTTCTTTAATGAGATTGGTAATGTATGTTGATATATATGATGTGTGTTGAAGTTTCTGAAAGATAACTTTAAAAGTTAAACAGGCTTTTGTCTGCTATTTACATAGTATAAAATAAGTTATAGGCACAGTGGTGTACACCTGTAGTCCCAGTTACTCAAAAGTCTGAGGTGGGAGGACAGTTTGAGCCCAGGAGTTCAGGTCCAACCTGGGCAACATAGCAAGACCCTGTCTCTAAAAAATAATAATGATACATTTTTTAAAAGTTAAAAAAAAATGAGGGAGCTCTGTAGCCTGTTATGGAAAGATCTCTAAGAATATTATAAAATAAAAATTATTTAAAAAATAAATTGTGCTAGCCTGTCTTATTGGTTAACATACTTTATTTGCTTATATACAACTATTTCCTTGTAAATATCTGGAGAAATCTTAATGATTTATTGAGTAAAGTCTTAGAGAACATCCTAAGGTTGCTCATGACTAAATATAGACTTCAAGAAGTCAAAAGCAAATTCTATCAAAGTCTGTTCTTATACGTTTTTAAAAACAGCTTTGTTGGGGTCTAATGGATACACAACACACTGCACATATTTAAAATGTATACTTTGATAAGTTTTTACACGTCTATATCTGGGAAACCATCACCACAATCAAGATGGTGAACACCTATCACCCTCAGAAGCTCCCTGTGCCCCTTGAGAATTCCTGTCTTGTTCCCTCCCTCTTACGCGCCTCACTGCCCCTGGGCAGTCACCGCTTTCTCTCTACATACCCATTAATTTGCACTGTCTTGAATTTCACATAGATGGAACCACACAATATATTTTTTTTGGTCCGGTTTCCTTCACTCAGCATAATTATCTTGAGATTGTCGCATCTGGTGATAGTTCATTCTTTTTTATTCCTGAGCAGTATTCCATTGTACGGATTTACCACAACTGATGGACTTATACCTTTCTGATGGTTGCTGAAAAGAGTAAATATATAAGACACTGTCTTCTTTTGAACATGAAAGTCTTTAATCAGATGAAGTGAGAGGGGTGTGTTACTAAGACTGTGTTCACATGTACTGCAATGTATACAGTCGTCACACATTTCTGGAGTTCGTTCTTCCATACTGAATAATGCTTAGTGATTACATTCATTGGTATTGCTTTGAATTAGTTCTGGGCTGTTGATCATTCTTCTAATTTACAATTTCTCATGTTTCTTTTCAGTGTTCTTTGTCTCAATTTATCTTTGTAGAGTTCCCATACGGCCTCGTAATCTATAATATTTAATTTTTCCTCTGTATCATTAGCACTTCTTATATGGTTTCTCAGAATTCTTATGCATAGTTTAATAATTCTGACATCTTAAGTCATATAAAGATTTGATAAATAAGTGTGCAGAAATACTTGCTATTCCTGTAAAAAATTTCTAAGCACTTATCACCTCTCTGTGCCCAACATTTTAAATTGATGGGAATGGCTTTCGTTCAGTTGTTAAATGCTGGAGTGTTTAGTGGTGGTGGTGCTCGTTTATACTGTACCCTGACAAGGTATGGAGGAATATGAGAGTCTGAGAGGAAGTAAAAGTGTTAATAAATATGAATATTAAAAAGAAGCAAATATTGATAATTGTTAAAGTTGTGTGATTAACACATAGGGTTTGTTATTCTATCCTCTCCACATTCATGTATGTTTTAAATTTCCTTAATAGGGTTCTTCAAATGTTGAAATCTATTAGCTTTTAAAAAATCTATTGAGGCCAGATGTGGTGGCTCATGCCTATAATCCCAGTACTTTGGGAGGCTGAGGTGGGAAGATCCCTTGAGGCCAAGAGTTTGAGACCAGCCTGGGCCACATAGCAAGATGCCGTCTCTAGAAAAAATAAAAACAATTAACCGGGCAGGGTGGTGTGTGACTGTAGTCCTAGCTACTCAGGAGGCTGAGGCAGGAGGATTGCTTGAGCCCAGTGTTCAAGGATGCAGTAAGCTAAATCACACAGAATCGATTCTGTTTTGATATTGCTATTCTGTTTCTCTGTGTGTCTCTGGAAGAGAATGCTAGTCATTTTGCTGTCCTTTAAGATGACTCCAGCACATGACCTGCACCATCCCCCAGGGTCTGGCTGCCCTTGCTTGAGGGTCCTTAGGCTCAGAAGTTAGATAAGTGTACAGTCAATGCTACTAACCTCATATGCTTTATTCTGTAATTTATGGCATTTCACAAGCAGCCTGAGAAAATGGGAATAATACAGGTTGGTAGCTTATTAAATATTTCAGATCTCACCTAAGAGATAATCCTACTCCAATGAGGCTTTAACCCAACTATAATCAGCTCAGATAAGCTTTATCTTATTTTCTGTTAAACTGAAACTTGATGGCTCAATTCCATTAACAGCTATTTATTTTCATTATAGTTTCCAAATTCTGAAAATAGCCAATATTGGATTATACATTTGAAATATGATGAAATATCAAGTATTGTGTGAAAAAAAAATCTCTTATCTCTTAAAGCCTAAGACCCAAGTTCCTGTTCCATAAAGATATAGATAGAATCATAGAGGAGAGCTCGATGAACCAAGAATCTAAACAGACAGAAATCTGAAACCTTCCTCAAAGACCCTTAGAAACAGAATCTTACCATTAGGGGGTAGTTTAGGGACCTGAAACAGACAAGACTATAAGGAAATTAGAGCACACAAATTCTCCTGTAAGAGTCCCAATCTCAGATCTATTTATATAGCCTCTGCCTTATATAAGCCTCTGCCTTAACAAACCGTGGCTCTTCAAGTATTTCCCTTCGGGCAGTACTGCTAGGTAGGTCATGGGTGCTTCTGGAGAACAGGCCTCGGTTAGTTAAATCTCTGTCAGAACAAAGTACTACTAGAGTACTCCTCAGTACTATCTCTGTTTCCTGCTTGACCTTGAGACACTAACCTTAAACATCTTACCTAGTTTAACTTTTTTTTTTTGAGACAGGGTCTCTGTCACTCTGGCTAGAGTGCAGTGGTGTCATCATAGCTCAGTGCAGCCTCAAACTCCTGGGGTTAAGCAGTCCTCCCACCTCAGCCTTCCAAATACCTGGGACTACAGATGTGTGTCTGTGCCACCATGCTCAGCTAATTTTTAAAATTTTTGTAGAGATGGGGTCTTGTTATGTTGCCCAGCTGGTCTCCAACTCCTGGCCTCAAGAGATCTTCATTGCCCTCTCCGGCCTCCCAAAGTGCTGGGATTAACAGGTGTGAGCTACCATGCTCAGCCTTCCTAGTTTTAATTGATAACTTTGTTGTCCTACACCGAATCCAGCTTATGATCCATTTTCTTGCCCTACTGGGAACCCTGCCGCAGGCGTCACCATCGCCCAATCTAAACTCTGGTTTGTATTTTTCATTCCTGGTTCCTGGCTCTTGCTAATCCATTCCACCCATCACCTTCTGTCCAGAAAGCTACTGTGCATGTTATAGAGACACCCATTAGAGACTCAGCATCCAAGATTCTTGTTGGGGGCTGGTCACGTAGGCATTTTCTAGCTAGCACATAGCAAAATTGCAGACTTCCAGAAGGAAAGCAGAAGTTCAGCATATATCATATGTTTGCACACTCCAGGCACAGGGAACTATGCTATCAGGTAACTGTGGATTGAAAACACTCTCAGAGCCAAGTTCCCAGACACCAGCCCAGAGCTGATATTGCAATCCCAGTGGAAAGATTCTAAGATAGCAATCTCAAGTCGGCTATGTTAATTCCTTTCTACATGGGGACAGAAAAAATATTTTAAGAAATAGTGGCCATAAACTTCCCAAATTTGATGAAAACCACCCATCTACATAACCAAAAAGTGCAACCAGCTCCAAGTAGGATGAACACAAAGAGATAGACACTCAGATACATCATAGTCAAAATGTTGAAAGGCAAAGATAAAGAAAAAATGTAAATTAGCTAGAGAAAAATGACTCATCACAACAAATAAATCATAAAATTAATGGCTGACTTCTTGTCACAAACAAGAGACTAGGAAGCAGTAGGACAACATATTCAAAGTGCTAAAAGATTTTAAAAAAACTGTCAACCAAGAATACCATAGAATGAGACTATCTTTTTTAAAAAGGAAGATAAAATAAAGATATTGCCAGATAAGCAAATACTGAGAGAATTTGTTGCAAGCAGACCCACCTTATCAGAAACACTAAAGAAAGTTTCTCAGATTCAAACAAAGTGATATCAGACAGTAAATCAAACACACACACACACACACACACACACACACACACACACACAAAGTTCCAGTACAGGTAATTATGTAGGTAATGGTAAAAGACAGTATGATTACATGGTTTTTTCTTGTCTTATTTGATTTAAAAAGAAATTGCATAAGACAATATCTATAAAGTTGTATTGTATTAATAACATAAAATGTAATATATTTGACAATAATAACAGAAATAAAGGAGGCAGGAATAAAGCTATATTAGAGCAAAAAACTGGCAGGAGAATGTCACTCAAATTCATAGGAAGAGATGAAAAGAACTAGAAATCATAAATAAGAAGGTTGATATTTTTAAAAATGAAACCCTATACATATATTTCTGCTCTTATTTCTTTTCTTAGCTTCTTTAAAAGACATAGGATTATGTAAAGCAATAATTATAACAATGCATTATTGGATGCCTAACATATATACACTTTATATATATAGCAATAATAGGCACAAAAAAAAGCAGAGAAAGAAAGGAGCTAAATATGGGAGCAAATTTCCTATATCTTTCTGATACATTAAGAAGTATATTATAAACCCTATAGAGGCCATTAGGAAGTTAGCCTAAAAATCACTAAAGAAGTAAAATGGTACACTAGAAAATATCAACATAAGACAAAGGGGGTTGGGGAGGGAAAAGAGGGACATAGTAGTCATAAAATATAAACAAACAAACAAATACAGAGGTAAATCCAGCCATATCAATGACAACATAAAAAGCGAGTGAATTAAATAATCCAATCAAAAGGTTGAGATTGTCAGAATAGATACAAACATGACCCAACTATATGCTGTCTACAGAAGACAGACTTCAGATTTAAAAGTACAAAGAGATTAAAAGTAAAAGGGAGGAAAAAAATATATATCTGGCAAACAGCAACCATAAGAAAGCTGGAGTGTTTATAATAATAGCAAACAAAATACACTTAAATAAAAAAATGTTACTAGAGACTAAGAGGGACATTTTGTAATGATAAAGTGGCCAAGCCTTCAGGAAGATATGACAATTAGAAATCTATATACACCTAACAATAGTAAAAGGCGAAAGATTTATACGATCTGAAGAGAAACCAGAGTATACACCTAACAATAGAACCACAAAATACACGAAACAAAAACTGACAGAATTAATGAGAAAAATAGATAATTCAATAAAACAGTAATGAAAAATTAGTAATGAAATTCACTATCTCATTTTCAATACTGGAGAGAACAACTAGATAGAGAATCAACAAAGATATAAATAGAGGCCATGAGGCCACTATAAACCACCTGCACCTGACAGAGATCTCTAGAGAAGTCCACCTACATCAGTGGAATATACATTTTTCTCAAGTACACATGGAAATTCTCCAGAATAGACCATATAATAAAACAAAACAGCCTTAATATATTTAAAATGTTTAATATAATACAAAGTAAGTTCTCCAAACACAATAGAATTCAGAATTCAACAACAGAAAAATTTTTGGGAAACTCAAAATATGCTGAAATTAAACAACCTGCTCCTAAAGAACCAATGGACTAAAGAAAAAAATCACAAAGAAAATTAGAAAATGCTTTGACTTAAATGAAAATGAATACACAACATAGCAAAGCTTATGAGGTGGAGCTGAAGCAGTGCTTGGGGGGAAATTTATAATGTCTGCATTAAAAAGGAAAAAAATATCAAATCAGCAATCTAATGTTATACCTGAGGAAACCAGAAAAAGGGCAAACTGAAGCGAAAGAAAGAAGAAGGAAGGAAATAATTAGGATTAAGTTGAAATCAGTGAAAGATAGAATGAAAAAACAATAAAGAAAATCCATGAATCCAAAACCCAGGAATAAATCTGCATGGCCTTGGGTTAAGCAATGATTTCTTACACATGACGCCAACAGCATGAGAAATAAGAGAAGATTGATAAATTAGACTTAATACAATTAAAACTTTTATGCTTCAAAGCACACCATTAACAAAGTAAAAAGATAACATATCGAGTAGGAGAAAATATTTGGAAGTCACCTATCAAGTAAGGGACTTGTATCCAGAATACATAAAGAACTCTTACAACTTAACAAAAAAGACAGAAAACCCAATTGAAAGATGGAGAAAATATATGACTAGACATTTCTCCAAAGAACACATTCAAACAGCCAATATTCACATGAAAAGATGATCAACATCATTCATCATTAGGGAAATGAAGTCAAAACCCTAATGAAATAGTATTTTATTCCCACTAGGACGGGTAAAATAAAAAAGATAGGCAATAAATAGTGTTAGTGAGGATGTGAAGGAATTGGAATCCTCATACAACACAGGTGGAAATGTAAAATGGTTTAGCCACTTTGGAAAACAGTTTGACAGGTTCTCAAAATGTTAAACATGAAGTTTCTAAATCACCCATAAATTCTACTTCTAATCCAAGAGAATTGAAAACATGTGCACACAGAAACTGGTACACAAATGCTCATAGCAGCATTATTAACAGTAGTGAAAAAGTGAAAAAAACACAAATGTCCCTCAACTGATGAATGGACAAACAAAATGTGATATATCCATAAAATGGAATATTTATTCAGCTATGAAAAGGAATACGTACTGCATCCTGCTACAACATGGATGAACCTTGAAAACATGCTAAGTGAATGAAGGCAGACACAAATGGCTACATATTATATGATTTCATATATAAGAAATGTTCAGACTAGGCAAATCCATAGCGACTGAAAATAGACTAGTTGTTGCCAGGGGATGGAGGTGGGGAAATGAGGAGTGACTGATAATGGGTATTGCATTTCTTTTGGGAGTAATGAAAATGTTTTAGAATTAGTGTGTTTTCCATGAGACAAATACATCATACAGAAGGTGGCCAAGCTGGAATCTTCTTGGAAGGATCCCATTGAAAAGAGCTGGATTGGGGAATAGGACCCCAGGACTGTGTTACAGGGACAGAAGTGGTGACAGGTGTCAGAGTCAGGTGAGACTAGGGAGGGGCTGGTCTGACCTCCCGTTCACCAGCACCTAACATCACCTTTGTTGTTCACCTTGCTGGAAGGCAGCAGAGCTACTACAGGAGGGAAAGCAAAGAGGGAACAGAAGGAGATACCCTCTTTCCCATCCCCACTCTGGTCTGACTAGTCTCTGGGGAAGCCTAAGCTGGGTGAGCAGAAACTGAACTAAATGAGACTGAAGTTGGATTTAGACAGGACTGAACTTTTTTAATGCCTGAAAATGAGACTGTTCTACTACTGACATTGACCTAAAAAGCTCTAGAATCCGCATGAGATAGAGTCAAGAGGGAGGAAGGGAGCTCCAATAGTGTTTCAAAATGGTGGTGGGAGAATAGATTCATTGCCTGTTTACACAGAGTTCAGTCCAGCTTGTTAAATTAGGAAAGTATGCAAAGAAATATGAAAATATCTAGTATGCAAGAATGGATAAGAAGTGATGGTAGGCAAATATCACAAATTATATTCTGGGGGCAGGGACATTACAAGAGATCATAAAAGGATAAAATCAGAAACAGGAAAAAGGACAGAATAGGACAGGGGCGAGGAACCTGCAGCCTTAAGTCTACATGTGGCCTTCTAGATCCTTAAATGTGGCCTTTTGACTGAATCCAAATTTTACAGAACAAATCCTTTTTACTAATACATTTTTGTTCATCTTTTACATTTTTATTTTATTTTAAAAATTAACATATTTAAAATGCCAAAGAACAAAATAAGTTTTAACAAAATAATCCTCCCAGATTGACCAGCACAATTAGAACATTAGTAAGCTAAATTGACAGCTGCTATGCTCATGATTTAGTTCTAACTTCCCCCACCTGACTGTTGCCACTGCTGCACAAGGCTGGTTGGCGACAGTTTGTGGGGTTTGAGTACACCAGTCTGTTATTAGCTTTTGATGACAGTGCACTGTGTTTCTGTTTGAAGTGGAATTTGTGAATAGTTGCACAGTGTGAAAGTATTTTTTAATTCTGTCTGCTTAACAGCCCATCATGTGAAAGAAGACCAAGAGAATGCTGAAGGAAGAAAACAGATTTTTTAATGAGGATTGGGAATTGCAATATTATCTTGTTTCTGCTAAAGATAAGATGATTGGCTTATTTTGTGATACTGCAATGTCAACATTAAGGAAATTCAATACTTGTCATCTTATAACACTCACAAAGACCACAAATATTTTAAGTTGGAGAGAGAGGCATGAAAGGTTGTATTTCAGAAATTAAAAGATGAAAAGCAAAAGCAAAGACAATTCTTTGAAGCAGCAATAAGACCTAGAAATAACGCCACTGAAGCAACTTGTAAAGTAGCTTATGTACTCAGGAAAAAAGGGAAGCCATTCGGTGACATAGAAATTGTGAAAGAATGCATTGTCTAAGTTGTAGGATGCTTAGACCCTGATAATGTTTCAAAGTACAAACAACTACCTCTTCCAAGGAGAACCATAACTGATCAGCAGCATGAATTAGCCCTCAACAGAACAACTTCATGCAATAGTTCAAAAGAAAAATATATATTATTCAATCACTTTGGAGGAATCAACTGATACTACTGACTTGGCACAGGTTTATAATTTATTCAGTAATAACAGAAGATTTTCTTTGCTATGAAGAGTTACTCACTTTGGGCACTCTTGCAAACAGAACATGGGGAATAGGTATCTTCAACAACTTTCAAGACAAATGTCGTAAAGTTGGATTGAATTTGGTAAATTTACTGAGTGTATGTACAGATGGTGCACCTTCTATGACAGGAAAACATGAAGGGTTTATTATACAGATAAAAAAAGTATTAACAGGTACAGATGTTTTCATTTCTTTTCATTGTATCTTGCATCAGCAAAATCTCTGTGCTAAAGCTACTATTTTAAATGATACTTTGCAACATGTTATAAGTATTGTTAACTATATTCATGCAAATGCAACATGGCATCATCAGTTTCATAATATGCTAAAGTTGAACCATGAGGTATTCAATGTGGATTTACCAAATCATCCCAAAGTGCATTGGCTATTGCAGGGACAGGTGTTAGCAAAAATTTTATCTCTGTGAGAACAGAGAGTTAAATTTTATGAAGAATAGAATCAGCAATGTGAATTACTGAAAGATTTCTATAGGATTTCTATGTGTGATAAATCATGTCAAATCAAAAGAACTTGAATATTTCTTTGCAAGGTAAACCTAAGTCTATATATGATATGTGCAAAAAATCCAAGCATTCTAAAACAAGCTATCTTTTTTCAAAACAGGTCTTCTTCGAAAGGAAATTTCAGAGGAACATTTTCTTCAGCAAAGGTCATTGAAGAGCAGGATGATATATGTGAATCATTTGAAGAATATTCAGGTGTTATAGGCGATTAATTGGAGAAAACAATGAAAGGTTCACTGACTGAGAATCATGACATCACACCCAAATTAGCACGTCAGCCTCACCTAGTTGGTATCACAAGGCACCTAAAGAACTACAGGTGGAATCGATTGAGCTCGTAGTATATGACATTTTCAAATCATTGTCTGATGCTAAGAAAGATCCAATTGAAATATGGGAAAATGAAGTAGAACACACATGCCTTCAGCAACATGCCCAGGAAATGCTTTCCTGCTTTTTAAGCACTTATTGCTGGGGATCTACATTCTCCTCCCTAACCCAAATCAAGATGCCCTTAAGGTCACAGAGACTGATACCCATCTAGAGGACCAACTGAAACTGCAGACCTCCACGATGCAACCAAATATTCAAATGCCTTCCGACAAAAAGCAGACACAACAAGGTCATTAAAAGGTTGATACCAAGGAACTAAGAAGGGAGACAAAGCAAATGCCAGGACATCGGGGTGCCAGGACCAGTTAGTGATGAAAGCAGTCGTGTCCACACAACTTTTATCAGAAACCAGAAACACGACTTTAATTTCTAGGTAAGAATAAACTTTAACAACTGTATTGGTTTCCTATGGCTGCTGCAACAAATTACCATAAACTGGGTGGCTTAAAACAATGGACATTTATATTCTCACAGTTCTGAAGGCTAAAAGTTCAAAATCAAGCTGTCAGCAGGGCAGTGCTTTCTCTCCACTCTGGGGCTTTAGCGAAAGCTCCGTCTTTGCCCTTCTAGTATCTGGGTGTTGCCAGCAATCCTTGCTCAGCCTTCACTGGCTTCCAGCAACATTACCCCAATTTCCATCTTCGCAGCATGCCTTCTTCCCTCTGGGTCTGCCTGTGTCTTCAAAGCTCTGTCTCCTCACAAGGAAACCAGTGGTTGGATCTCAGGCCCACCCTAATACAGTATGGCCTTATCTTCACTTGATTCTATCTGCAAAGACCCTATTTCCAAATAAGGTGACACTCACAGGCACCAGGGTTAGAACGTAAACATATATTCTGGGGGAACATGATTCAACAATAACATCTGCAATAACATCTAATGTGGAATGAGGGGCTCCCATGAAGCTACTTCAATGTTTCTGTCCAGGACTATCAACTATATTAGCTTCAGAATGACTGGACACCTTAATCTGCAGTGGAGGTGACTAAGCAGTATGATATTGCCTCTACAAAATATATAAAAAATTAGCCAGGTATGTACCTGTAGTCCTAATTACTCAAGAGGCTGATGCAGGAGGATTGCTTGAACCCAGGAGTTTGAGGTTGCAGTCAGCTATGATGACACCACTGCTTTCCAGCCCTGGCAACTGAGCGAGACCTTGTCTCAAAAAAAAAAAGAAAGAAAAAGAAAAATACCAAAGCATTTGTATGCTAGCTTTAATAAAATGCAGTAATTGAACAAGACAAGCTTTCTTTTCTCCCATCACAATTCAAATGTTAGGCTTTTTACAATCCAGTAAGAACTCAGAAAAAAATGTAGGATTCACATTTATTCTAGATTGCAGATGAGACTTTGCGTGGCATATGCATTTATGTTACAAAAGAAATCTAAGAAATAGAGTGTCTTGCAGAATGTGAATTTTTTTTTAATGTAATGCACTAGAATGCAAGCCAGACTGAAAATATTCTATAAGTAGAACAGTGTTTTTTCTAATATGCTAACATATTAAACTAAAAAATTATTTATTCATATTCTTTCATTGCATATAAACTCTGCACATGTCATTCTGCATGGTCAATGCTAAGAAATGAGAAAAGTTAATTTTTTTCTTGAAAAAGAAAAAGTTTGGGCTGGGTGTGGTAGCTCATGCCTGTAATCCCAACACTTTGGGAGAATCACTTGAGACCAGGAGTCTGAGACCAGCCTGAGCAACAAAAATATTTTTAAAATTGGCCATAAATAAATAAAGAAATAGCCAGGCATGGTGGCTCAGGCCTATAGTCTCAGCTACTTGGGAGGCTGAGGCAGAGGATCACTTGAGACTAAGGGGTTTGAGGTTGCAGTGAGCTGTGATGACACCACTGCACTCTAGCACCCTGTATCAAAAAAAAAGAAAAAAAAAAGCTTCAGAAATTAAGTTACATTTCTTTCAGAGTTATCAATATGAGTAGTAAAGGAAATAATTACAACTAAAGTATTGATTTTCTGATCTGTTTTCTAGCCAGATATGCTTTAAAATTTTTTAAATCATTATACATCTTTATCATTCCTTAATTTTCCTGTAGAAACATATTGTATCATGGTTATAGTAATACATAATAAGAATATTATGAGTAAAATGGAATTGATTACATTCTAAAGTCACTGATACATGCTTAAAATATTATTGTTCTTCCATTTTCAACATTTATGGTACTTCGTGGTAAGTCCAAAGGTATAAGAAATTGGTTTGGTTTTGAAAGATTGTCTAGAAATTTTAATTTTATTTTAAGAGGTATCATATTTAGTTCAAAGTACCAGAAAGGGACTAATAAAACTTTGTTCTAACCTGGTTTTTTCAATTCCTAGTTTTGGGCAAGTCACTTCCTCATCTATAGAATAAGGAGAACAATGCATATAAGATCAAGTTCAACATAACATATGCAGCAGTGCTTTGGAGATTATGTAGCATGAGTTCCTGGGGGGCACATAATGGGTGCTTTATAATTATACGTTGAATAAATTTGTTGAATAAATAAAAATTAGGGTTATTTATTTATTTATGTTTGCCCCACTTTCCTTCCAAAAGTTAGGTTTTAGTATATATAATATACTGAGCCTGTTGGTTTCTTGAGAAATTTTTGTATAAATGGAAATTCTAAAACAATTTGGACTTTTCTCAGACATCAGTTAATAAATGAATAATTTAAAGCTGTCTGAGGTATAACTATACATTCTTCTTGAGTAAAATATCATTTACATCCTCTTAGGTGTTTTTCACCGGATAACTGGAAGGGCAAGCAGTTTGACTTAGTGTCTCATAAATTTTAAAGGCAAAACAAAGGTTCATCGGGATTATGTTTATTCCCATTCACTCTCATTCCTGTGCACAGATTCTACCCTCACTTCAGCTCTGTAAGGACTTTAGATACTTTTGATTGCCATTTTCTCTATTCTAATGCTTTACCTCCCTTTTCTGTATAATTTCCTAATCTTCTTTCACTCAGGCAGCTATACTTTCTCTTTTGTGATTTATGATTTATTAGATCCCAATTTTGTATTGTTTGATTTCTTCTTAAATGCTAAAACGTAGCTTTATACAGAAAAACACAGTCTGTTTCCACCCAAATACAAGGTCTAAAGTCTCTCTTACCTTCTTTGTCATTTGTTTCTTTGTCCTCATTCTTCACTGTTTGTCCTTAACATGTCACCCACTCTAAATCTCACTTTTTGTCTTGTATTAAAATATAGTTATAATTTTGTTTAAAGATAAAATATAATATTATTTGTATTTTTTATTTCTACATTAAAATTTTTGTTTTGCTTTGTTTTTTAGCTTACAAAAGAAATACTTACTAAAACAAAAAGTAACCATTGTGAAGTAGTGTGCACAGAAATTGAATGCTGTCCATATTGTCATGCCTCAAAAACATCTATTAATACTTTGTTGTACATTATGCCATATTCTTTCCCTATGCATTGGCTAACACATCTGTGTATGTATACATGTGTGTGTTAGCCAATGCGTGGGAAATTTTCATATGTGTGTATATACATATATATGTGTATATAAAAATAAGATTAAACTACATTTGCAGTTTTTCTCTTAATAATTTATCTAGAATTCTTTCCACTTCAGTATTTATAGATGCACCTCACTTTTTGTACAACTCTATATTATTCCTTTAAATGGATATACCATGATTTACTTAAACATTTCCCCATCTATAGACATTTAGTTTGTTTGCAGATTTTCACTATTATAAGCATTGATGAAGTAAATAGTTTTTGCTTTTATGTTTATTTAAGTTATGGGCATTTTTCTGTAGAATGACTTTCTAAAAGGAATTGCAAGGTTAGATGTTATTTAATGGTTTTTAAAAAAATTTATCCTTTACCCTTTCTGCCAACTTCTTCAAAAACAAAAGTGTAATTTAAGCAAATGGGTTGCCATTGTTTTAATAGTAGATTAACCAGAAATAGTACTTAACATTTTAGTTCTCTTAATTTTCTATGCAATGTTTTGGCTTCTGTTTTTCCTTAAATTACTATTTACTAGAAGAACTGACAGATAGAGAAAGACAAAGTATATGATAATGGGTTTCATTCTGACTCCAGTAACCTAAACTACATTGCCTAATATATTTAGATAGGTATGTTGATTTATAATTTAGTTGTATGATCAAATCAATTGAAGTAAATTGAAAGTAAATCATTATGTTGACTCCGTAGGGAACAGTATACCAAAAATATTGCTGAGCAAGAAAACCTTGGAAAGGTAAGAATTACTACTTATTTTTTTAAATGTCTAACTAATTCATATTTTCCGTACTGCACATGGTTATGACATTGTCATTCTTTTCAGAAGGTTTTACAAGGGAAATGGCTAATTCCTTTCAAAGATGAAGACCCTTTTTTAATAATTTAGTTTTATAGAAATAAAGGCACAATAGATTTTTGAAAGGAAAAAAAATCACCTAGTTTTAAATAACAGTTTATTATCACAGTAATGTTTTGTACTGTAGTTTTCAGATTATTCTTGAATATCTTTTGTTTATGAGCTATTTATAAATTTATTCATTTATTTAATAAACACAAAGCTCTTACTGTGATCCAGGGCCTAAGCCCTTTCCAACCATTGATTCATTTAATACAAATAATTGAAAAACCTTACTTGCGATACTCAGCTCCCTCCCTGCCAGAGCTGTCTGAAAGCTACTGAAACAGGACTGTATGACTGAGTATTATTTTCTCAGTTCTTTGAGCCACTTGTGGAAGAAATGGTGTAGTAAGGGCCTTGACCATCAGGACTTAAATGACCAACTAATTAATTATGCTAATAGACTTCATAAAGCAATACATTTTGACAGTCATTTTAAAGACACCAGCTTTGTCATTCTTAGAAGAAGAAAAAAAGATCTCTATCAGTAAAGAAAAGATGACCAGTCTTACAGGCCTGGCTGCAGTCCTATAATTCTGGACAAGCCCCTTAACCACTTGAGAGTTCATATCCTCAAATTTAAACTGAAATAGGTAGACAAGAAATTTAAAAATTAAATTACCTAAATGAGTTCTAAGATCATCTTCAGTGATTTTAAGTACATATTACATAGTGAAGCCTAACCATACTTTAATATACACCATTTTTTTCTGTTTCTTATTTAGGTGCACGATTAAAAATTGAGTTTACTTAATAGGTTTTCTAATGGGAAGGCTAAATCTATAGCATCATAGTTAGGGATTGTTTAGCTGCAATTTTTCTTTTAAAATATTGCCTATGTGGCCAAGTACAGTGGCTCATGCCTGTAACCCTGGCACTTTGGGTTGGAGGATTGGTTGAGGTTGGGAGTTCAGGACCAGCCTGTGCAAGAGTGAGACCCCATCTCTACAAAAAATAGAAAAAGTATTCATCCCTACAAGATCTGAGCAAGAAGAGAAGGAAAAATTAGCCAGGTGCAGTAGCATGTGCCTGTAGTCCAGCTACTCAGGAGGCCAAGGCAGGATGATCGATCGCCTGAGCCCCGGAGTCTGAGGTTGAAGTGAGCTATGATGGTGCCACTGCACTCTAGCCTGGGCAACAGAGCAAGACTCTGTCTCAAAAAACAAAAACAAAGACAAAAAAACCTGTCTATATATGGGTATCTAATTTCACTGTTCAAATATTCTTGAGTCTGCAACCTAGAAATGATTATATACTTATTAAAGCTTGTCCATTCTTAAAATGGAAATGAAAAAATATGGCTTAGTTTCTGTCTTAAAGCATTTATACAGTTTAGCTATTGGTCTGACTCAAAAAATTGGTGATGGCAAAATTATTCATCTTTATTTACATTTTCTGGTTTGAATCATTATAAAAAATATAATATGTCTGTTTTTATATAGAAGCTGAATTAGCTTAGTTCCTAGAAATCTGTAAATAATATTCTAAAGGTGATCTCCAGAAAAACAAATGATATAGGAAACAATGGAGTAATTTATAAAGAAAGTAGATATTAATATATTCTCCACTATTTTTTTTTCTTTTTGGAGACAGAGTCTCTCTCTGTTGTCCCAGCTAGAGTGCAGTGGCATCATCATAGCTCAGTGCAACCACAAACTCCCAGACTCAAGCAATCCTCCTGCCTCAGCCTCCCGAGTAGCTGAGACTATAGGCACACATCACCACGCTCAGCTAATTTTTTCTATTTTTAGTAGAAATAGGGTCTCTCTCTTACTTAGGCTGGTCTCCAACTCCTGGCCTCAAACAATCCTCCCTCCTCTGCCTTCCAGAGTGCTAGGATTACAGGCGTGAGCTACCGCACCTGGCTATTCTACACTTTTTAAAAAAGCTTTTCATTATGGAAATTTTCAAAACTAGATAAAAAATAGAGTTTAAAACAGTAGAGAAAGTAACTGAATCCATGTGTACATATCACTCAACTTAAATAATTAAACTTGTGACCAGTCTCATTACCTACCCCAAATTATTTTTAAGTAGATCTTATTATTTTATCTGATCATATTTCAATATGTATCACAAAGACTTTTTTGAATAAAACCATAATACTGTTATACCAAAAATAATTTACCAATAATTGCATAATATTCAATACCCAGTCAATGTTCAGACTTCACCAGTTTTCTTGTAATTTTTTAATGGTTTATTTGTTTGAATCAGAATCCTTATAAGAGTCCCTACATTGCTATTAGTTGATACATCTCTTTTTTTTTTTTTTTTTTTGAGACAGAGTCTCACTCTGTTGCCCGGGCTGTAGAGTGCCGTGGCGTCAGCCTAGCTCACAGCAACCTCAAACTCCTGGGCTCAAGCAATCCTTCTGCCTCAGCCTCCCAAGTAGCTGGGACT
>CAUYRT010075722.1:0-21261 GCA_963574885.1 Lepilemur ruficaudatus
GTCTCATTTTGTTGTCCAGGCTGGTCTCAAACTCCTGGCCTCCCAAAGTGTTGGAATTACAGTCACAAGCAACTGCACCTGGCTAAAATTTTCTTTTATTTATTTATTTTAAAAATTGTTAGGCCAGGCGAGGTGGCTCACGGCACATTTTTATTTTTTTTTTTTTTGAGACAGAGTCTCACTCTGTTGCCCAGGCTAGAGTGCCATGGGCGTCAGCCTAGCTCACAGCAACCTCAAACTCCTGGGCTCAAACAATCCTACTGCCTCAGCCTCCCAAGTAGCTGGGACTATAGGCATGCGCCACCATGCCCGGCTAATTTTATATATATATATATATACTTTTAGTTGTCCAGCTAATTTCTTTCTATTTTTTTTGGTAGAGATGGGGTCTTGCTCTTGCTCAACTCCTGAGCTCAAACGACCTGCCCTCCTCGGCCTCCCAGAGTGCTAGGATTATAGGCGTGAGCCACCACACCCAGCCAATCCTAGCACTTTGAGAGGCCAAGGTAGGAGGATTGCTTGAGGTCAGGAGTCCAAGACCAGCCTAAGCAAGGGCAAGACCCTGTCCGTACAAAAAACAGAAAACTTAGCTGAGCATGGTGGTGCCCGCCTGTAGTACCCGCTACTCAGGAGGCTGAGACGGGAGGATCACTTGAGCCTAGGAGTTTGAGGTTGCAGTGAGCTGTGATGACACCACTACACTCTAGCAAAGGCAATGGAGTGAGACCCTGTCTAAAAAAAAAATTCATGAATTTTTTTTTAGAGATAGGATCTCGCTTTGTGGCCTAGGCTGGAGTGCAGTGGTGTGTTCAGAGATCATTGCAACCTGGAACTCCTGTCCATAATCAATCCTCCTGCTTCTCGAGTCTTTGTTATCGGGCATCTTTCTATTACCCAATTCAAACTGCCTTAAGCACAAAAGGGAATTTACTTTTCGGCTTGTGTAACTGGCTTTTACCAAGGCCTGGAGCAGACCTCAGGAACACAGATGTTGTCATAAGGGCTGTTTCTCTGTCCATCTGTCTCGGCAGCCCTGCTTCCTTCTTGCTACATGTGGAATCCCCCATGGGTGAGAGAGTGCCTGGCTGTCAGCAGTTACAGCTTCTATTGTCTGAGCCCAGAAGGAAAAAAGGGCTTCTCTTTCCTAACACCTGTGCTCAATGCCAGGGAAGAGCTCTGACCTCAGGCCTTGCTTGGTCATCCTGGGCCAGTCCTTATGACCACAAGTGGACACAGTGATTGGTAGCCCCACCAGAACCACTGGCTTGGGATGGGGGTAACAAAACAGTTCTCCAGAAGTCAGGGTGCTGGTACCAAATATAAACAGAATAGCTGGGCGCCACAGCTCACACCTGTAATCCTAAGGACTTAAGAGGCTGAGGCAGGAGGATCGGTTGAACCCAGGAGTTTGAGGCTGCAGTGAGCTATGATTGGGCCACCATTCTCCAGCCTGGGCAACAGAGTGAGACTCCCCCCCTTTATTTATGTTTTTTTTTTTTTTTTTTTTTGAGACAGGGTCTCACTCTGTTGCCCGGGCTAGAGTACCATGGCGTCAGCCTAGCTCACAGCAACCTCAAACTCCTGGACTCAAGCAATCCTCCTGCCTCAGCCTCCCAAGTAGCTGGGACTACAGGCATGCGCCACCATGCCTGGCTATTTTTTTCTATATATTTTTAACTGGCCAATTAATTTCTTTCTATTTTTAGTAGAGACAGGTCTCGCTCTTGCTCAGGCTGGTTTCAAACTCCTGACCTTGAGCGATCCACCTGCCTCGGCCTCTCAGAGTGCTAGGATTACAGTTGTGCGTCACCGCGCCCGGCCCGACTCCCCCCTTTAAAGACATACAGAAACCCCGAAGTCTGCTGTAGACTTTTTTCCTAAGACGAGTTATGTTTCTGTAAGTAGAAAGTTCTTAGGTAGTTCCTTGCAGCCTGTATAAGGATGTTATCACCATCAGCAATAGTGATGGTTCATCATGTCAACTGCATGCTTTGCAGGTGGAAGAGGAAATTGTCACTCTGCGCCAGGTGCTGGCAGCCAAGGAGAGGCACTGTGGAGAGCTCAAAAGGAGGCTGGGCCTCTCCGCGTTGGGGGGTCTGAAGCAGAACCTGTCCAGGAGCTGGCATGACGTGCAGGTCTCTAACGCGTAGGTACCTGCCCCACGGTGGGGCTGTCCTGCTGCCTGGAGAAAATGTCCAGCAGGGGTGCGCCTCTGCCTTGGAGGTAGAGAGTGTTTGTGGTTAGGGGTGGGGTGCCTTCCAGGAGCAGGGTCAAGTGAGCCTGTCTGGAAGCAGCCATCGGGAGGCCCCAGGTCTTCAACCTGAGGACCATAATATTGTCAATGCAAGGAGCTTGGAGTCTATGTGTGTTTTAGAAAGGTGAGTGGCTAGTTGTCCTGGCAGAAATGGACAGGAAGAATATATTTCAGGGTCCAATTTGAGAGAGCACTGATTAGGTCCTTAATGAGAATGGCTTTTCTGTGGTCCCTGTAACTGTGTCTGCTGACCCAGACTATACCGTGTGGCCCCATAACCCCAGGACCTCTGACCCAGACATCACTCAGCTCTCTGAATTTGGGAAGCACTGCTTTCTGACTTGGCCAGTCTATGTGGCTTCTCTAAAACACATGGGGGGTGGAATGTTTCCCAGAAGCCATGTCCGCACAGGAAGATTCACTTGCATTTCATATATCTCACCTATGAAAAGCCCATGTTTTTGTCTTAGGACACTGTAGGTTTTAAATCCCAAAGGGTGACTGTCAAAAAGTGTTGTGACCCTTGGGCTGTGCCCTCCTAGCTCCCCACAGCAGTGGTGCTCCCCGAGAGCCTCCTTCAAGTGGAAAACAAGGGCTCCTTTCATGTGACAAGAAAGGCAACGGTTAGTTCTGGCCTGCTGACACCCCTGGTCTCCCCACGCCTGCATGGGGTGTGGCTAAGGCAGTGGGCCCTGTCTTCAGACATGCTAGAGAGAGGGAGTTGCTGCCAGCTGCCCTTCTCTGTCTTCCCTGGAATCTCACCTGCAGTCTGAAGCCTGAGTTGCAATAGCTCTTCTAAATAATTCACCAGAGACTTTCTGTTTTTAGCTACGTGAAAACTTCTGAGAAACTTGGAGAGTGGAATGAGAAAGTGACCCAGTCGGACCTGTGAGTGGCCGTGCCCTCAGCACCTCCTTCCTCTTCTCCGCCTCCCGATACTCCTTAGCGGCAGGGGGCTGTGCACGCTTGGCACTAACCGTGTTTTGGTGTTTGCTGGGTATTTTTTCTCACTGTAACTTTTCTCCTCTCAAGTATAAATGAAACTATTCTTTAAACTCTTGTGGAACAGGGTGTGGTAGCTGAAAGAGATTCACTCAGCAACCAGACCACACTTAAAAGTCCCCTCTGCCTGACATGCAGCTCTTAGATGAGAGACCCGGCCGGGCTCAGGCTGCACCTCCGACTGCAGACGGCTTTCGACAGTGAGCACAGTGGAGGCCACCACCTGGCCTGGTTTTGTCAGGGGTGAATTTTTGTTTGATTGGTTTTTTTTTTTTTTTTTCCTTCCCCTGCATACTTAGCTCCAGCTGTTGGGTTCTCAGAGCTTCACTCCTACTTTAGGGGTGGTGTTGAGAGGAGGGTGTGGTGTAGGTTGTGCTGTTGGGAACATGAAGTCCTTGCGGTCTGGGAGGTACCGCGTGGTTGTCACACGGAGTGTCAGCAGAGTGGAAATCATGCACGGATAGCTCTGTGTGTCTGTCAGAGGGGTACCCCAGAGTGACCCCTTGTGTTGTGAGACCCTTGAAGTAGATAATAGCACTTCATTTATCTGTGCTGCAGTCTGATTACAACCTCTTTGAACTGAGCAGGGGAATGTTTAAAAATAACCTCTGTGGGACTTTTCCATCTCTTGTTTAGAAGGAAGTGCTGTCACGGTTGCCACAGAACAAGGGCAAAAAGGAAGTGGCTGCTGCCGGACTTGTCTCAAAGGCACCTGGGGGCCAGGTTGGCTCGCTGTGTGCATGGAGCCTCACGGTCTGGTGTCACTGTGGGAGGCAGGTGCCAGGAAGCACTGGTGGTCCGTGAGCATTGGTACAGCAGCCAGCTGTTGCCCTAGGTATTCTAGGAGTGCCGGTGGGCTGCACCCAAACATTACTGGGGAGTAAATGTTCCTTGGGTTGAGACAGTGACTGTCCTCTGTGTAGTTTGGGCACCAGGCAGACACAGTGCAGGCTCCATCTGAAAATAGTCTTAGGAGGCTTGAGTGCTGTTCTTTAAAACCACTGACATCAAGCTGCTGGGATACTGTTTCAAATAAATAGTTCTTCAAAGAGCTTTGGACACTTAGACTTCTAGCTCCTCTAAGAGAAGCCTGGGTGGCTCAGCATGGATGTTCGTGGCTGGTGCTCCACCTGGCAGAGGCTGTTCCCCTGAGTGTCACCCCTGACTCTGTCAGCGGAAGAGTTGTCAGATTGGTGTTTCCAGAGCTGGAGGCATTTCTGCAGTGACAGGCCAGGAAGAGGACAACACAGCTCAGGGGACAGGGTGGCTAAGGGTGTTGGCCATGCCATGCTCTCAGCCTGGTTGGCGCCTCTCTGGACAGGGTTCAGGAGTTGGGCTGTGGGCGGGGCTTCGCTGCCTGGAGTGTTTGCAGGGAAGGTGATGAGAGCCACCTTGCAGACTTCCCTGACCACAAGTTTGCAGGTTGCTTTCAGCCAGTAGCACCCTGGAGAACTGGAATTGAACGTGGCCCGGTAGGTGATGTGAGCGTCTACACCTCTGGTGCTTAGCCCTCGTAAAGCCGTGCTGCACCTGAACAGTTGTGATGCTGCCAATACTCTCCTCTCAGCTAAGCACTTTTGTATCTGAGAGCAGAAATGCAGAAATGAGTCATGAAACCATCACGTCATTGTAGTCTTTTTCATACGTAGATCTAGCTAAGAACCCTCGTGCTCAGAGTAGGCACCATATAATTCTGCAGTTGCTAGCTGGTTCAATTTGAGTTCTTTTGGTTGCAGGTGACAGAAAGCACAGTTAAAGGTGGTGTCAGCTGAACAGGGAGGGAGGAGTCCTCACCTGGCAGAGAAGCCCCTGCTCCCAGCTTTGTAGTCCAACAACACTGTGGCCCAGTATGGCCTCACAGGACAAGTGGCTGTGGCCAGGAAGCTGGTGTCATCTGGCCTCCTCTGGCTGGCCAGGCCTGGATCACTTGCCCACCCCAAGTGGTGGTGGGGTAGCCCCCAAAGGCAGACTCAGGAGAAGAGGAGGAAGAGGAACACCAGCCAGATGCTCCCTGATGGCTGATAGGCACACTTGCTGATAGCGGGAGGAGACTGCTATCTGTCTAGCGCTCTTTCCCCAAAAGGTCTAATTAACTCCCAAAGGGGTGCTGGCTGGGTTGGCACAGCCTGGCACGCTCAAGTACAGCTGGGCCCAGTTATCTGGGTGTAGATGCTGGCTCTGACCCCAGCCCCATCACCTGAGCTTATCCTCCCCACCTGTGTCATGGGGTGATAATAGCCACGGCCTCCCCAACACCAAGGAGTGTGTGGGTGTGAGATTCTGGGAATAGCCCTGCAGCACTGTGAGCCCATGGGAGCGGAGGCCTCATGGCTGCTGCCCCTGCAGAGACTTAGGATGGGGCTAGGAAGGAGCCATGGGCGTTGGGTGGGGACCTGCTGTAGGGAGAGAAGGGCAGTGAGGTCCTGGTGGTGGCCTCAGGCCGTGCAGGTGATGCCCGGTGCTTCCAGGGGCATCTCTGGCTTGGAGGTTCCTATTTCTCTCTCTTTTTTTTTTCTTTTGAGACAGAGTCTCACTCTGTTGCCCAGGCTAGAGTGCCGTGGCGTTAGCCTAGCTCACAGCAACCTCAAACTCCTGGGCTCAAGCCATCCTCCTGCCTCAGCCTCCTGAGTAGCTGGGACTACAGGCATGCACCACCATGCCCAGCTAATTTTTTCTATATATTTTTAATTGACCAATTAATTTCTTTCTATTTTTAGTAGAGACGGGGTCTTGCTCTTGCTCAGGCTGGTTTCAAACTCCTGACCTTGAGAGATCTGCCTGCCTCGGCCTCCCAGAGTGCTCGGATTACAGGCGTGAACCACCGCGCCCGGCCCTGTTTCTGAAGGAGACTCACTGTGACCCTTCATTTCCACACCCGAGAAATGCCAGGGGCTGTGGTGTGATCCCAAGTGCAGTTCGTGGCTGCTGGAGTCGGTGGTCTCCGCCCTGCCCCTGAGTCACCCTCTGGACCTTCCCAAGGCAGCACCTGACAGAGGTGCTTGTTACTCTTCCGACTTCAGTCTCCCCACCACCACCCTTTGGGCACCAACAGAGATTCTATGAGGATTTTTCTCTAAATTCTCTGCTTTAGACTATTTTACTTCAACAGACCACAGAATGCTAACATGGTTTTATGTATCTGTTATTTCAGGAAAAATGGAGGTTGAAGATGTGTTCTGAATTTGCATTTTTGAAACAATGTTGCAGGTCAATAGTTACCTTTTGCCTGGTGTTTTATTTTAAAAAATGGTTCTAGGTGCAGATAATCTTCCTTATTTCATTTTGAAAGGAAAGTGCATGGTTTGGCTAGGCCTTAGGTGGGCTCAGCAGGCAGTGCACAGCTGCAGCCTCGCATGCGGTTGGGGTGGGCTGGGGGCCTCCTGCAGGCCATGGGGGAGGGCCTGTTTCTGATGCCTGCTGCACCTGGTGACACTCATACCAGGGACAAGAGGAGCCTGCATCTCTCCAGAGGCCTGTCGTCTCCAACTGCTGCTCCCTCGGGGTTTAGCCAGGCTTACTGGCTCTTAAGGTTGGCCTTGGTGACGCCGAGACAGCCTCAGAAGCCCGTCTCCACTTGGCCTCCCGCTCCCCGGCTTCGTTCAGTGAGAAGCTGTGGCCAGGTGGCTTTGGGTTCGGGCTTTGTTTATGGGTTTTGTTGTGTTCGAGTCTGCCGTGTCTTTTGGGGGCAGCTGGACAAGGGCAGCAGCTTCAGGTGTTGACTCTCACGGTGGGCCCAAGAGTGTTCCTGTGCCGCAGCGTCCTTCTTGCTCACGTTGCAGTTACAGAGCTGTCGCATGTGATGTGTGGGTGACACTGGAGGGCGGGAGGGCGCCGATGTGGCAGTCTTCACTGTGGCCAGGACAGACCCTTGCACCGTGAAGGCTGTGTGAGAATGGAACTGTTCCATGTTCTGAAGGGACATTGTCCAGATGGCACCGGAGGGTGGAGAAGGGGCCCCCACGGGCTGCACATTCGTGCTGCGAAGCTCATCCCTGCGTGGATGTGGTTGAACTTGCATTTTCTCCCCTCTGAGGACTGTGGTCTGTGAGAAGAGAAGAGGGGGGCTCTTTGAGCCTGTGTCGGCCTGGGCAGGGAGCTGGCAGGACTGCTCTGGCTTCTCCTGCTCTGGCACTGCCTGCCCAGATCCAGGGCCTCGGTGGCCTGTCTTCTCTGGGGCTGGCAGGGATGGTGCTTTTCAAGTAGTCAGAGATGCTGAGAGGAGGCAGGGGAGTGGGCTTGCTTTCAGGTGAGGTGGAGGCGACGTTGACTAGTAAGACAAGAAAACAGAGAGTAAAACAGCAGGGCTGGGAGGTGGTGACTCCATGCGCTGCTGAGAGTCAGTGGGTATGTCTGCAGCGCTGGCCACTCTGCCGCCACCGCAGTGCCCCTGGGGCCAAGGAGCCCTGGGCCGTGTGCCCTGCACAGCTACCCAGCAGGGCTCACTCCCAGTGGACTCCCCTTCGCCTTCCCCTTGGCTGCTCTCCTGTGCTTTGTTTCCTGGCCGTGGCCATGGCCTGCCCTTGCTCTTGGTTGGTTGGCTGAACTGGTGTGTCTTCTTCCAGCTACAAGAAGACTCAGGAAACTCTCTCACAGGCAGGACAGAAGACTTCAGCTGCCCTGTCCACGGTGGGCACTGCCATCAGCAGGAAGCTCGGAGACATGAGGTGAGACACTCCTGCCCCAGCCTCCCTCCCTGAGACCTGGTCAGGGTCAGCGAGGTGTGACACGTGGAGGGGAGGTGCTGCAGGAAGCCTGCCGAGGCCCAGGGCTCAGCGGTGCAGGCCCTGGTGTGGCCATGCCGGCCCTGGACCAGTCTGCACATGGACCCTTGTTTGGGGGGGGTCATCTGCCTCCCGTTGGCTGCCTTTCTGTCATGTCAATGTTCCTCAGGGGAAGGGCAGTCGTTAGTGCCTTTGGGTAGCCTGGGGTTGGGAGGAGTCTGCTCCTTGCAGCTCCAACGAGAGGCAAAGACTCTGACCTGGGGTTCAGGGTGGGATGTCAGTCACCAGCCACCTCTAGGCCAGATGCTCAGCAGGGCATTTCCTCAGGGGTGTTTGCCTGCCGCAGGTCTCTGAGAGTATGCAGACACCAGGAGGCCCCAGCTCAGAGTGTACTTTCCTAGCGGCTGGTAGAACCTTCTAGCCATTAGAGGTGCCTCAGTGAGCAGGACAGAGGCCAAGAAGTGAGTGGAGAGCCAGGCAACTCCCACCCAGCCTGATGGGCTGAGCACATTTGCCTGGTTTTCCTGCTCTGGGCTCTCTGGCCACACCACAGATCTCTGACACTTAGTGGGTGATGAGAGTATTGGGCCCTGGAGCCAGAAGCCTTAGTGTGAAGCCTGGCGGTGCTGCCTCCTGGCCGTGTCGCAGGCAAGGCCTCCCTCATGGCGTGTGAGGGCCAGGTGACAACCAGAGTATAGGTTGTCACCATCACCAGCAGCATCCTGGCTCCAACCCCCACACTCAAAACCAGTCCCCTCACTTTCAGAGCATAGCGGGTACTTCCCTGTAGCCCCCACCGCATCCCAACAAAGGCAGTTTCCGGGCTTTGGCCCTTCACAGTCGAGAATCTTCCGGTGGTGCCCCAAGGACCAGGCATGCTGGGCACCGTGTGGACCCTTCCTTTCTTCCCTTCTGGTGGCTTTGCAGGACTCGGCGATGTGTGTGTCTCTCCCCTGGGCTGACCCCCTCTGTGCCTGCTCCAGGTTAAGCGTGTCCCAGCTCCTGGCTTGGGGTGGCCTGAGGGGGCCTCAGGTTGGGGGGCTCTGTCCTGCACCAGCACTCTGCCTTGACCACTGATCTGCAGGGGAGGACACAGACTTCCACACCGGGGACCCACCCAGCCATGCAGTGGACACAGCTTCTGCCCGGGAGTTGTGCTCACCTTTTATTTTTGTTTGAGGTGTAATTTACCTCCACCCTACAACCTTTATTTAGAGAAGTGTCAAAGCTTCGGAGTCAGTACACGTTGTGTGTTTCTTTTGTGCATCCTCACACACCTGGGGCTGCAGCCATGCTCCCCCCAGTAGCTGTGGCTGGGGGAGTCCTTTGTGGGTTACCCTATAAATGCAGAGCCTGTCCACTGCTGAGCCTGGGCACAGGAGGAGACCCTGCCCCCTAGCTGCAGCTGAGCTCAGTCTTAAAGGCTCTGAGCTGGCAGCCAGGGTCTGCCATGATCCCCGCCTAGGCTGTGTGGGAGTTCACCTTGGGACACCTCCTTTGGCCACCTGATCTGCATGGTAGTGAGCCCAGTGGCAGTCTCTGGTCACACGCCAATGGGGCCTTGCTCCCAGGGACGGCCGCAGGGTGAGCACCAGGCTGTTGCCTCTTTCCTCCTGAAAACACCTGTCTTGCCTCGGAGCAGTCGCACCACAGAGCATTTTAAGGAAGCAATAGGTATCTGCTGTGCCTAAATCATGCCATGCTAGGAGTGTTTTTACCTTTGGTGTTACTCGTTTTAAGTATCTTCACTCCCTTTTGAGTTCAGAGCGTCCTGGGTGGAAATCAGGTGGGTGTGTGGAGCCCTTGGCGCTGGTGGGAAGGGCTGTGCAGGAACTGGCCTGGCCATTTTGATCCAGGCGCTTTTTTCTTATTTTAAATGACATGGTGTCGCTCTCTCACCCAAGCTGGAGTGCAGTGGCACCACCATAGCACTGCAGCCTCGAACTGTTGGGTGCAAGTGATCCTCCTACCTTGGCCTCCTGAATAGCAGGGACTACAGGTGTGAGCTACCACGCCTGGCTCCAGGCAGTTCTTTCTGGAAGCAAGGGAGCACAATCCCATTTTGCTGTCTGCTCTTCCTCTGACAAACGCTGCAGCCCCCACTCTCTCCTCAGACACCTGGCATTTGCCACTGGCCCCATGTCATGTGGCCTCAGGGCTGTGGCTGGCAGTGAGTAGGGTTCCAGTCTCAATGACACCAGGACAGCTGTGTCTGAATGCCTGGCCCCATGGTGCGGTGTGTGGTGTTTGCATAGGTGCTCTGGCATGCAGGGCAGCCAGGTGAGCAGGGGCCGGCTCTCCCCTGTTGGCTGGTCATGTTCATGTTGCCTGAGGGAGTGTGCTGTTTGCTGGTGTGTCTGAGCCCAGGGCCCTGCTGCTGTTGTTTGTCGCGGTGGTGTGAACTCTGGCATCTCAGGCCTTGATGTGTGCCCATGGTCTCGGAAAGTGGTCACAGGTGGTTTCTGAGGTTGAGGCCCATTAACGTCCTGGCTGAGAGACTGAGGTTGAGAGTTCACTGCTTGTTCAAAATGAAAGTCATGCTTAGGGAGGTTTAGGGTTGGATGACACCCAGTGGCCCCTCCTAATCCTTGGGTACAGGTCCTTTAGGACAGTTGCCCAAACAACGAGTGTGTCTATAATGGCCCGTTATGGGTCAGCCCTGGACTGTGAGGCCTCTGGTGTCCCCTCGGGCATAAGGCGAGGGGAAGAGGGAGCTGGATTCAGATTAGAGAGTGGTTTGCCCCAGGGTCAGGTCACCCTCCAACTCTGTGACCTTATACGAGGGCACCTGCCTTCTGTGGACCTCAGGCTGCTCCTCTCTCCCCCAAAGAGGAGCAGGTCCCACTTGTACCACCGGGGTGGGCACCTCAGGCAGTGTGAGTGAGCCTGTGTCGGTTCTTCAGTATCCCTCTGTGGCGTGGGCCACCTGCACACTGGAGGAGTGGCCAGCTGTGTCCTCTGTGTGCCTGCAGCCACCCTCAGGCACGGCAGTTTCCAGGCTGGTGTCTGTTGTCCGTGGACAGGGCTTAGAGCAGAAGTGCTTCGCCCCAAGTGTTCTGGGCCCACTCATGCTCCCGTTCAACTGAAGCGCTGTGGAGAACGCAGGCCACTGACGCAGAGCACTGGCCAGGCCTGGCGGACTCGCTGCAGTGCCTCTCAAACCTCTGCGTTGCTCTGCGGGGCCCCTTGTGTTCTAGGTGCTGGCTCTGGCCCTCTCTGGGGCTTCTCCCCTCCGACCTCCACACAGGTGACCGTGCCCAGGCGGCAGAGATGTGGGCTGTGCAGTTGCCCTTCGTGCGCTCGTGGGAGTCTCTTGTAGAGTCAGGACGTGGGGGGCGTGGAGACAGGGCTGCGCTCCCTGATAGCGTGGGGACTGGAGGAGCCGTCACAGAGTGGCCGTCCAGGGCATGAGCAAAGCAGCCTGGGGCCCCCGCGGAGGGTTGTGGGCGGGCGCTGGCCTCCCTTGCTTAACACCGTGTTTCTTCTCTCCTGCTGCCACCTTCCAGGGCTCATCCGTTCTCACACTCCTTTAGGTAAGACTGAGCCTGGACGCGTCTGTGGAAGGCTGTCTCTGAGTCAGGGCAGGGGGACTCTGGCAGGGCCCCGTGGGAGGCTGTGCAGGCAGGAGGCGGGTGAACATGGCGGTGGAACTTGCGCCTCACAGAATGAAGCCTCAGCTTCTCTCATGCTCAGGCAGCAGCGTGATTGGTGCAGAGATGCCGCCCCTCTGAGTGCTTCACATCTGGGCACGTGCAGGCACCTGCTTCTGGGTCAGTGCCTTGTACATCATGGGCATCTCGGTGTCCACACTTGAGTTTATTCCTAAAAAGCAGCATTTTGACTGGGAAGGGCTGTGCTGACCCTTCATACACTAGTCCTGTTTCCGTGTTTTCCTGAGACGCACCCCTGTCCCCTCAGGTTGAGCTTTGTCTCATGTATTACCTGAGACCCCTTAGGTCTTCCTCCCAAGTGGTCCTTGTCCTCTTGCTAACTAAAGCATGCTCTTCTCGTCAAAGCTCTGAGGTCTAGAGCTGAATCCAGAACAATCTGATTTCAGATATTTTTACTTGACTTGGTGGTTTCTCTTTTACTAAAGGTCATTTAACTTGCTGTAAAGTCAAGTAAGGGCACCCAAAGGCTGTGTGTACCCCGTGTTTTGTGAAAGCCCAGGCCTAGGTCTCCTCACAGTCCCCTCTGTTAGGCTCCCCACCCTAGTGCCACACTGCTGGGTGGCTTTGGACGCTCTCCGAGGACTGGGGGAGAGGAGGCTGGGGCTGGTTTTCCTTCTGGGACATTGAGTGGAGGAGCAGGCAGCTCGCTCCACCTGTGTGGGGAGCATCGGGTCCCGCCAGGGTGGATTTACCTGTGAACGGTCTTGACGTGCCTGCCGGTCTTACCCTCGGCGTTAACTCTTGCTTCCTCCTCTGCTTCTGCCATGCTTCCGAGCAGCAGCTACTCCATCCGCCACTCGATAAGTATGCCGGCCATGAGGTAAAGTATGCCTGCTCCCGTGGCGCCGGAGCTGGGGTGTCTCTGGGTGGGGGTTGGGTGGCTCCTGTTGGTCACACCTTTCCATTTCTGTGTCTCCCACCATCGGCTGAGGTTGGGAAAGATCTCCCAGGCTGAGGGGGAGTTGGTGGGCGTGAGACTGTTATCCTGCAGCCTCCAGAGGAGACCCTTCTGCCAAACTGGGCCCTGTCCTGAACTTTCCGAGTCCTGGCGGCCTGCAGGGTCAGGCTGGGGAGTGGATACAGGGGCTTGTGTGTGGACACTGGCCCCTGTTGCCGCAGGCTGTTGCTCAGGGAATGGAATGTCTCAGAGCCTTTATGGAAACCCCTAGAGCTGTGGTCTGCTGTTCCTGTGCCTGCTGGGTCAGGTGTAGCTGACTCCCAGGAGAGCCCTGTTCTTGTTATGGAGACTGGCTGGATGTCCTCAAGGCCTCGGGCAGGAAGGGGATCTGGCTGTGTAAGAGGGACTGAGGGACGGGCTGGTCCACTGTCTCCTCCTCTGCCTCCTCCCCACTCTGCTGTCCCAGCATTGTCCTTGGTTTTCCTTTTGCTTGACTTTTCTGAGACGTGTGTGAGGAACTCTAGGACTTTTCATAGCCCCGGTACAGAAGAGCCGAGGATGTACATGGAGGGTCCGCCAGAGATGTGCTGGGCGTCCCACCCGCTGCACAGTCCAGGGGTTGCAGTTCCCCGTGTGACATCTGGGCCTGCCCTGTGGTTGGTGGCATGGCTGACCTCACTTCTGACCTGGGGGGCCCTAGTGACCCTGGCTGGCCCTCTTGCAAGGGGCACCCTTGTTTTGGTGTGTGTTGTGTTTCTGCATTGAGATACGGGATGCTGTTAGGGAGCCTCTGGCCCTAACCCTGACCCTTCAGGTCTCGGAGGGTGTCATGACACTTTGCTTTCTACACCAATATCTCTTCCTTCTCTCTAAAGGAACTCTGCAACTTTCAAGTCATTTGAAGACCGAGTTGGCACCATAAAGGTAATTGTACCTGGACTATCCGATTCTCTTGATGGGGTGTGACCCGTCACTCAACAATCAACTTATTATTGGTGATCGGATCACTGTAGACTCACATGCAGTTGTAGGAAGTATTAGGTTGGTGCAAAAGTAATTGCAGTTTCAGACTGAATTTTATATCGTTGTAACTAGGCTCAAACTGATCTTTATTAATCAAAATAGGAACCATCACGATCAACACATTTTTGCCAATGGGAAATAAGTTTGTTTATTCCTGTAGTGTAAAAATCCATGCTCCGGGATTCCATGAACTCTTGGAAAGCATTTTCTGCATCCTGTTGGTTGAGGAAGTGTTTTCCACCAAAAAGTTGTCGAGATGCTTGAAGAAGTGGCAGTGGGTTGGCGAGAGGTCAGGTGAGTATGGTGGATGAGGCAAAACTTCGTAGCCCAATTCGTTCAACTTGTGAAGCGCTGGTTGTGTGATGCACGGTTGGGCGTTGTCGTGGAGAAGAGTCGGGCCCTTTCTGTTGACCGGTGCTGGCTGCAGGCTTCGTAGTTTCCGGTGCATCTCGTCCGTTCGCTGAGCATACTTCTCAGACGTAATGGTTTCGCTGGACTCAGAAAGCCGTAGCGGATCATACTGGCAGCAGACCACCGAACAGTGACCAAGACCTTTTTGTGGTGGAAATTTGGCTTTGAGAAGTGCTTTGGGGTTGCTTCTTGGTCCAACCACTGAGCCGGTCGTCTCCGGTTGTCATATAGAATCCAGTTTCCGTGGCATGTCACAATCCGATTGGGAAAGGGTTTGTTTTTCTTGCGAACAATAAGAGAAGACACTTCAAAACTATGATTTTTTTATTTTCAATCAGCTCATGAGGCACCCACTTACCGAGCTTTTCCACCTTTCCAATTTGCTTCAAATGTTGAATGACTGTAGAATGGTGGATGTTGAGTTTTTTGGCAGTGTCTCACGTAGTTGTAGGAGGGTCAGGTTCGATGATGGCTCTCGGTTGTTGTCAACTTCTGATGGCCGGCCACTGCACTCCTCATCTTCAAGGCCCTGTCTCCTTTGCAAGACTTCTTGAACCACCACTGCACTGTACGTTCGTTAGCAATTCCTGGGCCAAATGGGTTGTTGATGTTGCCAGTTGTCTCTGCTGCTTTTCGGCCCATTTTGAACTCGAATAAGAAAATTGCTTAAATTTGCTTTTTGTCTAACATCATTTCCATAGTCTAAAATACATATAAAATAAACAGCAAGTAAATAAGTCGTTAGCAAAAAAACATAAAGCAAGAAATACGCATTAAAATGATGTAGAACATAACCACATTTATCTAAGAATGTATTCCAATATCAAACGGCAAATGTCAACAGTGCTGACACTGCGGTTACTTTTGCACCAACCTTAATAATACAGAGAGGCCTCTTGTGCCTTTTACGCAGTTTCCTCCACTGATAACGTTTTGCAAACCCGTAGTGCAGACTCACAACCAGGACGTTGACACTGACAGGACACAGAACTTCCCTCCACCAAGATCCCTCGTGGCGCCTTTGTAGCCACTGCCCCGCTCCCAGCATCCCCTAATCTCCTCTCCATTCCTATAATTATGTCATTTCAAGAGTGTCACATAAATGGAGCCCTATAGTATGTAGGCTTTGGACTTTCTCTTCGTTCTGCATAATTCTCTGGAGACCTGTCCAGGCTGCTGCCTCTCAGTGATTCGTTCCTTTTCATTGCTGAGCGGTGTTCACGTTACATAAACACAGGGGGAGAACTGAGCGTGGACCCAGGACCTACCAGGTACCACGTGCTCTATCTCAGGTTTTTCTTTCTTGATCGTTTCCCTCCCGTAGTCTAAGGTGGTGGGTGACAGAGAGAACAATGGTGACAACCTCCCTTCCCCAGCGGGGAATGGCGACCAGCCCCTATCAGATCACGCGCCTTTCTAAGCCTGCAGCAGCTTCGTCCAGCCACAGAACACGTGCGAGCACACCCTCCTCATCACAGCCGGAATCTGCGCTGCGCAGTGGAGCGACCCGTCCGGTGAATGGACAGCCGGCTGGAGGACAGTCGTGCCCGTCCACATGGAGATGTGGCTGCTGCGTCCGCATGAATTAGAGAACACAGTCTTGTACACAGATGTTTTACACTAAAGTTTGTAGACGAAACAGATCACTGTGCCATCCTTCCTGGGGTGCAGGAAGTGGACAGGGTGGAGGATGCGGAGGGGTGTCGAGCCAAAGCCCAGGCTCCCTTGGGCCTCTTGTTAGCTCATCAGAATGTCGAAGTGTGGAAGAGTCATTTCTGTGAAATAGGTGGCATTTTCTGACCTTCTCCTCCTCCCCTGATTCACAGAAGGAATACAGTCACCCAGAAGCCCTGCCTGATCGAAATTTTTTATCTCAAAATGCTGAGTGGGGAAACTGATTACCACAGCAGCTGCCTGATTGTTACACTAATGATCTAGCTTTAACAAAAGCAAATTTATTATTTTTTAAATGCAATGGACTTTTCAAAATTAAAATTAGGCAAACAACTTTAGTCTCATAGTTAGAGAATTTTATTTCTTTGGACTCAAGCTGAAATACAAGCCTTATATTGCCTTATGCTTCGTTTATGGTTTTTTTATATATAAAAATGGAGGTTCTTTAATGGGTTGTGAGTACTGTGTAGAATTTTATGTCCCGCGCACATGACAGCCTGCCTGCCTGGTTGGTGTATTTTATTTCACTAGCTTGCTCCATCCCAGTGCATAAAACCTGCTTCTCTCCAGGACTGCGGCAGTTCCCACTGGCTCCCCGCTCTGCCCTAAAGGGCTCCCAGGCTCCTGGGGATGGGAGGGGGAGAGAGTGGGAAAAGCCTCTGTCTTCAAGAGAGATTTGCCCCCATCACAGTGCCGCCTTGGCAGGGCCTGGCCCGCTGGTCCCTGACTCCAGCCTGCCTGTTTACTGCACGTAAGATGAATGAAAAGCAGAACTGACCCCACAGGTCAGGTCAGGTTGGATGTTGGAATCAGCCAGGACTCTGCTGTCACTTCTCAAGAGCTACAAAGATCTCTTTCCAGTTTTTAAATCGTCATGCCCCACAACCTCTCCCATCAGGGCCCTGTGTGTCAGGAGGTGTGGTCTGGAGGGGCAGTTCTGTGCCTTAGTGGCTGTTAGTAGGGCACTGAGGCCTTGCCTGCTCTGCATTCCCTAGAGGGGGAGGGATGCTGGGCTCAAGGTGTCCTCTGATAACCAAGTGTCCCAGGCCATCTCAGACACTCCACACACGGAAGGGTGCAGGGGCCAGGGAAGAGAGCTGCTTGGTGTGGTGGGGTGCGGTGAGAAGGCAGGCTGCAGGGGCCGGAAGTGATGTATCTTCTTAAAGCGAGTAATGGGTAACCTGTCAATAAAGCATTCCTTTGAGGAAAAACCCACCTCAGCTTGTGTGGTGTGTCTTTCAGGACTGTGACACAAGAGTGGTTGAATAAACCAACACAGGTCCCTGGCACAGTGAGTCCATACCCTTGGGAGAGGCAGGAAACATAATCCCAAATACAAATTGCAAATCTTCAATGCTGTAAAGATAAACTGTGAGTGAACTGTGAGAATGTAATGGTGACAAACCCGTGGGGTCAGACCCGACATCTCTGAGGAGGAGCCCACCAGGTTACAGGGTGGGCTGTGCACTCTAGAGCCTTGCCAGACAGCCAGGCTGGCCCCCATTCAAGGGGCTTCCCTGCCCCTGCAAGCATCTATTTGAGCTCTTGTAGTGTAGAGCCCTGGGTGTTGGGAAGGCCACATGCTGTCCCTCTTGTGCAGGTGAAGAGCTAGGGTGGGTCACACCCAAGTGCAGGGAGCCCACTGGGTGGAAGTGGGCATTGGGAAGAAGAGGGTCCCACTCCTAGGGCCAGCATGTGGTGGCTGTCAAGGTGGCTCTGTCACCCCTGCTCAGTGGCCCTCTGAATGCGTCTCATTCTCCAGATGAGGGGACCGTGGGAAGCAGGGTGGGTACCTGAAGCCCCGCAAGTGCTGAACAAACAAGGCAAGTTTGGGGTAGTTGGCCCAAGTCAGGTTGGCGAAGATGGCACAGATGGGATGGAGGAACGGCCCTCACAGAGGGCAGGCTCCCCCCAGATGGCAGCGTCCCGTGAGCTTCCACGGGGAGGGATGCGGTCTCTGTCTGCGGAAAGCTGGCCTGAGCTGTAGGGGAGTGTGTGTGTGACGGGCTCCCAGGGTGATGCAAGGACTGCTTTGTTGTTAAGTGTACAGAAGCTCAGAAACACTCCTCACCCACCCTCTGTGATGGCTCAGTTATTGCTACTTACTCATCTTCCCAGTGTTTCTTCAATGCAAGAGCAAGCAAATATGAACATTCAATGCTTTTCCCTTTCTCAAAGATGGCATAGGCTGGGCACAATGGTTCACACCTGTAGTCCCAACACTTAGGTCCAAGACCAGCCTGGGCAACATCGCAAGACCCGTCTCAAAAAAAAAAAAAAAAAAAAAGGATGGCACACAATGTTCTGCACCTGCTTTTCCTTCTTAGCGACAAGCTCTGGGTTGCTCACCACATTGTAAAGACCCTTGGGGGAGAACCTCCATTCTGCACCACTCCTGGTGCTTTGCACCTGTCCATTCCTGCTATCATGGGAGTTCCCACTGGGAAGCTGCTTTAGTGGGAGCATCAGACCTCCTTTAATGGTCAGAGGTAGTGGGGATCGCCCCGGATGTAACAGCAAGGAAAGTTAAGTGACCTGGAATTGTATGGTATGTATGCCCCAATGTGACGGTGAATTGGTACCAACAAAGTGCGAAAGCACCATTGCCACCTGCAGTCAATATTTACTCTGGTTTATGTTGGTTTATGGGAACTGTATTATGGGTTCTGTGTGGTCTTTATTGAACAAATATTGGAAATGTCCTCTGGGTAAGAGTCTGCTGGGCTTTGTGGGGTACAAGGGTGAGTCCAATGTGGACCCAGCCCTTGAGGACTCTGTGATTCCTTTGTTGGGGAAGACGAGGTGTTCCCCTAAGTAACTGTGGCTTGTGGAGGCTGAGGCATGAGAGCTTTGAGAGCTTGAGGACTGGAGCAAATGGAGGGGCTAGCATTGGAGTGCGGCAGCACTGCCTGAAGACTCCCTTTTCTCTGCATGAAGATACCAGTATCTGCCTCATCTGATTAAAGGCTTAAAGCGTATAAAGCACTTAACACAGGGTCTGATGCACGGGGCGTCGATATGAGACTCCCAAACTAGCCACTGTTGACATGTGACAGCTATCTTCCTGTCTCAGTTCCTCTAAACAGGTTGGCTTGTTTATTATAAACTTATTTGCAATGCACCTTTTATAGACATGCATCTTGCTCATTTTAGTTTCAGGAGCTATCACAAACATTTTTGTTGCTCTTGTGTAGCCTTTGTACACATTTTTAAATAACTAACATTACATTTGAGTGTGCTTGCTTGTACACTTGGACAGGTTTCCATTTTCACTATTATAAATAACACCATCATGAACATCTTAGGGCATATACCTTTTTCTGTATTTGGGAATATTTTCTTAGGAAGAATATCCCTGATGTGGAACTACAGGTCTCAGAGGGACTCACTTAAGGCCTGATTCATTCATTCTTGCAGCTCCCAACACAAGCTGAACACAGCTTCAATCCGAAATTGGTACTCGGTCTATTTTGTTCTCTCATTCCTCCAAGTCTGGCCTGAAATCTTTCATTCTCTTGAACTGAGAAACAGGGATATCAATCTGGCCTTTCTGCTTCTTGGTTTCATAGGTCTTTTCTTGCTGCCTGTTGATGTCGCAGTTTAATGACTGCTAGGAGGCTCTCAGCCACTCACTTCCAGGCCCTGAGCCTGGAACAAGCTTGGCGGTTCAAGACTGGCATGACGGTAGTGAGCTACAAGATGATGGCAGAGGAAGGTGGGGCCAGAGTGTGTTGGAAAAGAGTTTGCATTTCAGTGTGCCCTGGGAAGCCGTGGATGTCATTTGGTTTTAAGATGACTCCAGTAAACGCAAAATGGTCAACAGGCAAGAGTGGCAGTGAGGAGGCAGGAGCACTGTCTGCAGGGAGCTGTCTGGGTGGCTTCTAGGATTAAAAGTGGCACGTCCTCGAATAGGCAGCAGAGTAGGCACTCAAATAAATGGTTGGCCGGTTATGGTTACAGTTACACCGGGTGATAGGTGTTCCGGCGTTGTCAGGTCTATGCAAACCTACTCCCAAAGTCTGAGGAAGTTGAGAGGCCAGAGAAAGAGGCTGACTTACCCACTGTCTCAGAAAGAAACATTTAATAGGGACTAACAAACAGAAGACACATCTTGGGTGGTGGCCAAGGGAGATGAGTTGGTGGATCCCCGCACCATTACCCCCAGGCCCAGGGCTTCCAGACCAGCGGTCCCTAACCTTTTTGCACCAGGGACCCATTTTATGGAAGAGTTTTTCCTCCGCGGGGTCGGAAGGGGAGCTGATGCGGAGCGCCTGTGAATACAGATGAAGCTTCCCTTGCTCGCCCGCTGCTCACCTCCTGCTGTGCAGCCCCGTTCCTAAGTTTCCTGGAAGACAATTTTCCCACGGACAAAGGGTGGAGGGGCAGCTGGGGGAGCTCTGCGGCCCTGTCCCTAACAGGCCGGGGTTGGGGACTGCAGACCACAGGGAAGTAACGGGCGGGACGACTGAAGTTGACCCCGCAAGGGAAAGGCAATGCGATGAGAACCGGCCGGATTTGGGTTCAGCAGGGAAAGCAGAAACGCGGGAATCTGCAGGGGTTCATGTGGCAGAGCGGTCCGCACTGGCGCGGGGCGAGGGGCGGGGGCCGCCTGTCCTGCCCGCTACGCCATTCTCTGGGGGTGGCTCTGGAGGTGGCGGGGCTCCGGCGTGGAAGGAGATGCCACATCAGCGCTCCGGGGACGAGCGAGTACCGGCCCCGCGACCGTGGCGGGGCGGGATGGTCGGGCTCCGCCACCGCCCACCGGCGCCCTCTCCAGGTCTCTGACGAGGACCATCGCGCTGAGGAAGCTTCGCTGCACGGCGAGCCCCAGACGGCTCCGTCCTCGCGGCTCGCCGCGGCACCGTCCGGGCCACGGGCCACGGGAGTCACCGCGGCGGCCCGAGAACCCGGGTCCGGCTCCGCACCTGCCGGGCGGCGGGAGCTTCCGGCTCGGCCGGCGCAAGCTCCGCCCACCGTTCCGGAGCTTCCGCCCCCTCCAGCCGTCATCGGGGTTCCGCCCCCGAATGGGCGGAGCCTCTCCCCGGGCTGTCACCTTGAGCCCCACCCCTCATGGGTGGAGCCTCCGCGGGGCGCTCCAGAGCCTCTGCCGCGGCCGTCCGTCGGGGTCCGCCCCCTCAGGGCGGGGCCTCCGCACGCTGCTCTGGGCGCAAGCGCGGCCAGTCCAGCCCGCGGCTCCGACCCGCCAGAGCCCACGTCCTTCCGGGGGCGCGCTCGCCGGTGCGGGTGCGTGCGCGAGCGTGCGTGAGCGTGCGCGTCACCGCCACTTCTGCCGGTGCTGCTCCCGCGCCCTCTGCCGCCGCCGCCGCCGCCGCCGCCGCCCCGGGAACCCAGGCTGAGGAGCGCCTCGGCCGCTGCCCAGCAGCGCGGCGGAGCGGGGAGCGGAGCCGCGGAGCCGGCGGCCGGGCGGCCGGGCGGGCAGGTGAGCTCGCGCGGGCGGGACCGCGTCAGGCCGGGGCGGGGGCGCGGGGCCGGCGCGCCGGAGCCGGAAATGGCGGCGACCCTCGGGCCGGGCTGCGGACCGCGAGCGGCTGCGACGCGGGGCCTGGGCTGGGCTCGGGGCGCGGCGGGCGCGGGGGCCGGGCCTGG